>CM008336.1:30384456-30394911 GCA_002525835.2 Ipomoea batatas | reverse complement strand
TCACCTTGCAAACTTGAACAAATAAATATGCATTTTGTAACAACTAAATATGCAAATCAGGATAAATTTTTAAAAATCAATTAAAAAAAACCTAAATTTTAAATAGGTAAATACTAGACCCATCAATAAAGCGTGGACCCCTAAACCAACTAAAACAAAAAAAAAAAAAAAACAAGTCATAAACTCTAAAATTCAAACTCTGGACTTTCGCATTTTATGTGCATTTTGTTACAACTAAATGTGTAAACTTGAAAAATTATGAGAATGGTAGATTTTAGTATTCATGTTTGCATAATAAAATTGGTGTTAATTACGAAAATGTCAATGTATTTTTTATTTTTTATTTTTTATTTTTTATTTTTAAATCTGGTCTATTCTGTTATTTTTGCATATGTAAGGCTCATATTTGTTCTTAGGATATATAAAAACAGGCAGCATTCAAAGCTTGTTTGATGAAAGGAGGATTAGGTTTACCGATTCTTTGCTCAATACTTCACAAATATCTTCAGGAATCCATAGCCTGCTGAACTTCCATGGCTCTCTAGAGTGGTCTTTGCGGACAATGTACCAAGCCATTTCTTGCACTAAATCATGCATCTGAAACTTTTCATCCGATACATACAACAGCGATTTTTGAATCAGAACCTTCACTCCAATATCAGGCTGGAAACCAAAACTATTCAGCTTTCTCCAAACATCCTGCGTCCTCTTTCCCTTGTAGAAGCAAGCAATATCCAGGAATATCTCCTTTTCCCGATCGTTAAGTGCATCGAAACTGAGTTTGAGTTTCCCTATGATATCGTCACGCGGGATCGCTTTCAATCTTTCGAGTTCGCTTTCCCATTCGTTCTTCTCTCTTCCATGGAGGAATGATCCTAAAACTTTGATCGCCAGAGGGAGTCCGCTCGCGTAATTCACAACTTGGAGAGAAACCTCTTTGAATTCTTCGGTTGGAGAGCCGTCCTTGAAGGCGAATTTATTGAAGAGCTTCGACGCCGTTTCAGATCCCAAGAGATTAACATCGTAGATCGGATTTATGCCGTGAGCCGATAGCAATTGACTGTTCCTCGTTGTTATGATGATTCTGCTCCCCTTTCCGAACCGGTTGTAATCCGGAGCTAATTTCTCCAGCTGTTCATCTTTATCCACATCGTCGAGAACGATCAGCACTTTCTTGTGGCTCAACCTCGCCATTAGCAAATCGACGCCGGTGTGGAGCTTCTCCCTGCCTTCTTTCAGAGTCTCCGAGAGCAATTTCTCCTGCAGAGAATCTAGCCCTGTTTTCGCCGATACTTCTCGGACGCTGTCCAGATAGCAGCTGCCTTCGAAGCTTTGACAGATTTGGTTAAACACAGCTCTGGCAATGGTGGATTTCCCAATCCCTCCCATGCCCCAAATTCCGATTATGCGCACATCGTCGCCGGGCCCTGTGGTTAACAGCGACATCACATTCTCCACCTGGGGCTCTATTCCAATCGTATCCGCACTTACCGAGAACCTACTTCCCAATTGGTTCAAGATTTTAACGGCAATGTCTCTAATGCATCTTGATTCATGCCTGTGGATAAGAACAGAGTTTAGTTTCAGCAACCATGAAGTAGCATGCACCATATAGATCGTGTTTTCATTTCAATTTTGAATTGAGAACTGCTAACTTGTCTTATTTTATTTCTGTTTATAGAACTAATTGACATGATTTTCATGGTTGAGTTAAAGTATTCTCAATTAGCTTGATCGTTTTCATTTTAAAAATATTCTAGAATAAATATAATAGTAATGATATCCTATAAGGTTAGTACTTGATAAAGATGAGCTTTCTTTTTGTGCTTTATTATTGAGTTTAAGAGAGAATAGAACAATAACAAAACTTTGGATTATAGTAGGAAACAAGGTTATTGGATGATTTTACCAATATAATGCCTAAAATGACCCTTGGCAATGAAAGATCTCGAAAGGATCAAAAGTGTCAAAAAATAAAAGATTTAGAATGATTAAAAGACAAAAATGATAGTCTGTGACTAAACATGAAATTTTTATATTAATAACTCATTCGGGAACTAATTTTTAAATGAGAAACTATAACTACCTTGTAGTAGTTCATAATTGGGCGGTCAAAACTTTCAATACCTTTACCAAGTATTACAAAGAGGTTGAGAACTAACTTATCAAACTTTCATCAGTAATATATTTGTACTTGGATGGTAGGTAGGCTTGACCATAGTATTGTTTTAATTTCAGATCGATGATTCAAGATTCCATGATAGTCAAAATTGGAACCTTATTTGGATGGTTTGGTTCTGAAAATCGGTGGTTCGGATAGAGCCACCGATTTAAACCTTTATTTATTTTTGCTTCACAAATTTTCAAATTACAATTTTTATTTTTGAAATCATCTAAAATTCAAAATTCAAGTTAAATGTTTTTAAAAAAATTCTAAAACAATGTTAAGATAAAATAATTATAAATTTTAGTTTTTAACTTAGTAATAATAATAATAATAATTACATAGATTATATTGCATAACAAAAGGAAGTTATTAATTAAAAGAAAATTAGATATTTATAATATTTAATTAATATGTATATTTTAATTTGAAATATAATTGATTTAACTTATATTTTAATACAAATATAATTTATATTTAATATTTAATATTTAATATTTGTATCTTGTAATCATAGTCGTAATATTATTAATTTAACTCTATATAAGCTTTTAAAAGTTTATGATATATAAGTTACAAATTTATATATAAACTTTATATGATTTTTTAATATGTAGTTCATATTACTTAATATTTATATAAAGTTATATTAATCATATTAATTAATGTATGTAATAATAACATTATTATTTTAATTATATTTAAATAATAATTTATAATTATTTTTATATTTATACATAATATATATAATCATATTCATATATAATTTATAATCATATTTGTATGTAATATAGAAGTCTAAGGCTCCATCCGTACTATTTTAAATTTTAAATATTTTTATTGCAAATTGAAATTTTTGACTTATGATTTATTAATTTACAGTGATTCATTAAAGTTTTATTTATTTATTTATTTTCTTTTTGTAACCTGTTTGATTCACTGTAAAATATTTGAAGAGAAATGGAATTGAAATTTCATAAAAAAAAATAAATTTCATGAAAATAAATTGCATTTATTTGGTTGGTAGAAAAGAAATTACTGAGAATATGGATTCTATTGTTTGGTTGGGTTAAGAAAGGTAAAAATAATAAATATAAAGACAAATATGCCCTTAAAAAGATGAATAAATAAATAGGTGCCTATGTAATTAAGAAACTTTGAGTAAAAATAGTCCAATAATGTTAATTTTTTTCACAAGTCTTGTAAAAAATAAAAGAATTTATTGTCTTCACAACTTTGAGGAATTCATTTTCCAATGGAAAATGCTTTCCATCTAACCAAACAACATAAAACAACATTTTTCTTTACTTTTAAGAAAACTTTTTCAATCTAAGCATACACCTTGTTAATGTTTGTATATAGTAATGATATATAAAATATATAAAAGTTTTTTATAGGAAAGGTTATAAAATCCTTTAAAAGTATTTTCTCATAAATCTAATTAATGTGAAAGTAACAAAATTAGAGTGTTGAGTGTTGAGTGGTGGCAATTATTGATGTTGAAGATGATGAAGTTGAAGTTATGGTTAAAGCTAGCTTACCCATCCTCCATATTATTGACGTCAAACCCAGATGTATTTGCCACCGTAACCAAAGCTTTTCTCCACTTCTCGATCTCCTCTTCCGTGAAACCGGCATCCTCGTGTTTATCAAAAGCCTCTTTGTAAGTTCCTCGCTGTTTTCTCACGTCGGAGGGGTCGACGCCGTAGAACACCGGAAGCAGCGTCTTCGCCGGCTTCTGCTTCTCCGCGTACTCCACCGCTTTCACAAGCTCGTCCAAGCACCAGCTAGAGTTCGCATAATTTGGGGAGAAGATAACCACTACGAACTTGGACCCCTTAATTGCGTTGTCGAGCTCCGGCGAAATGGACTTTCCCCTCTTCAGCTCGTCGTCGTCTCTGAAGGTGTGGATCCCTTTCTCGTGCAGAGTGGCGTAGAGGTGATCCACGAAACCCTTGCGGGTGTCTTCGCCTCTGAAGCTCAAGAAAACGTCGTACAACCATTTTGGTGTTTCAGTGTCGCCGCCGTTTGAAGACGACGACGACATATTAATTCAGATCGAGGTTAATTAGCAACGCTAGCTATTAGCTAATCGGAATATGGCAGATTATGCCGGGCCGGACCGTACCGGAGCTCTGTTTTTCTTTAACCGGGAATTATTAGTATACAAGAGGAGATAGACTTTGATTTTAGGCTTTGCATAGATTAGTACTCCAAGGAGGAGAATCGGGAGATATATAAATGAAATTAGATGAAAAGGGAAACTATGCTATGGCATGCTTAGTTAGTGGGATGATACTAGGTAATCATTTTGTGACAAAAGGTAGAATCGTTCACTCTATGGGTCCCACGCTCCGTATTTGACATTATTACAGAGGAGTAAATTATGATGACGAGAAAATTACACTTTTTGTCTTGTGACAATGGGGTCTTGTTAATTTGTGTACTTGACTTTAAAAAGTAGAAATTTAGTACCCTAACTATGCATGTTTTTAACAAATTTGGTCATGCCGGCCAACTCTTGCCGGGAAACTTAAGGTATATATATACACACACATACATACATACATACATACATACATATATATATATATATATATATATATATATATATATAATCAATTGAAATTACAGTTTAATTAAAATAGTACTTTAGTTGTGCTGAAATGAAATTACATTACGTACAAAATGAAACTGAATAATATGTTTCACATATTGAGTGTATATAGTTAAATGAAACTGTAGTTGAATTGAAATGATAATTTAGTTGTGTTGAAATGAAACTACGGTATATAAAAATGAAACTGAATAACATGTCTCACATATTGAGTATATATTGTCAAATGAGACTGTAGTTATATCAAAATGATACTTTAATTGTGTTGTAATGAAACTATAGTGTATATAAAATGAAAATGAATAACAATTTTCACATATTTGAGTGTATATTGCCCAATAAAATCGTAATTGAATTATAATAATGCTTTAGTGTGTTATTTTTTAATTAAAAGAAATTGAACCGTTTTAGACCATGATCCACGCAACAGTTGTGTCGACCCATGATACACACAATAACTGTGTGGACTGTCGTCCACAGTAAAATTTGCAGTGGTATCTCCCCCAATGATATTCCAAATTCAAAACGACCAGTTAGCCCATCAAGCTTAAACCTTTCGGCCCTTCAAATTTTCCATGGCCCAAAGAAGAAACTGATAGCTTGGCATTTGTTCTAACTTCTAAGTGATTCTCCAAATATATCTATACACACACTCCGTATTATTTTATCTTATCAAAATTAAAAGTAATATTGTTATAAATTGTGTCTGTACATTTTGAGAGATCTAACAACTAAAAAAAATATAATAATATTTTTGTAAATATTATAAATTTTAAATATACATTTAGAAAAAGCTAGTGAGTGCATCAACACTCATAGGAAACTCTCATTCTCATAAAAGTCTACCACACACATAGTGACATTTTTATAATTATCATCAAATTTACTATGTAAACTTAAACACTTAAATATGAAATCTTTAACAATTAAATATATACAAGCATGGTAAACTTTATAAAATCAACGAACAAATTAAATTTTAAATCTAAACCGTAAATGCTAGATCTTAAGCATTAAAAAGTGAACTACTAAACTAAATAAAATAAAAAAAACACAGTCATAAACTTTAAAATTGAAACCCTTAGTGAAATTCACTTTCGCATTTTTGTAAGTGTAATCTTTTAATACTAAATATGCAAAATATTAATACTAAATGTGCAAACCTGAAAAAGTATGAGAATTGCAGATTTTAGTATTCAAGTTTGTATTGTAAAGTTGGAGATAATTATGAAAATGCCACTGTATTTTTTTTAAAAAAATTGATCTGATCTGTACAATTTTTTCAGATATAAAACTAAGATTAATTTTTATTTCTCTCCAAAAAACTTGTTCTCATTTGATCCAATACATACACATATATAATTCATTTAAAGTAAAAACCAAGAAATAATTAATAATTAATGTTATTAAATAATATACCTAAACGCGGAACACTCAATCACTCCCCAAACTACAAGACTACAAGAGTACAAGGAGCCTAATTATTACTTTCTTTAATTTTTAATTTACTTTCCAGTTCAATAATTGAGATGCGGAGTCCCACACTCCCACTTAGTGGGTTTCATCACTTTCATGTTGGTCATGAATCACGTTGATGCATGGATGTGATATATTAAAGACTTAGCTACACTTTCCACCTCAGCTCCTTATAATTTATACTCGCATATATCACTTTACATATCCAATTTAATTAATAATAGTTAACTGGCCAATGATTTTATGGTCTAGTGGTACCCGGTGTTCCGGTTCACACTCCCACAGGGATGATAGAATGGGTTCGAGTCTCAGTGAAGACAACAACTCTTTGTGCTTCAGTAGTGGGAATGGGTTCTTGACTCTTTGTGCTTAAGAAAGTAGCTTTGAACAAATATTACATTGTAACAGGCATAGTCAGTAGTACTCAAAAATCAATTAATTTTATATTAAAAATAAAAGATATTTAAAGAATATATTAAAATTTTTATTAAATAAAAACATTTCATTTAAAAATTATGAGGATTTTTTTAAAAAAATATTATTTGATTTGAATTTTAAATTTGATGGTTTTTGGGTCTCAACCCAACACAAAACTAGATAAGAATATTCTAGAAATAGAATGAATGGCAGGATGGTGGATAAAAGTTGCAAATTATATTATCGATCATCCTTGCACCATGGATGGGCTATGGTTGATTATTATGATATTATTATAGGTTTATTAAAAGGTATATTGATCATGGTTCATTATTATAATATAATGTTGTATGTTCATTATAATAATACTATAAGCTCATTAGGATACATCAATTTGTGTATTATCATTTACACATATTATTATTATTATTATTATTATTATTATTATTATTCTTTTTGTATAAATAAAATCAATGTTACAAATATATTATTAAAAAATTTTATTGAGATCTATTGAATGATGCTCATATTACTAGTTTTTGAATCTTATTTGTTTATTAATGGACTTGCAATATAAATAAAATGAACTTTTTGTATTGTAAAAATGAACCTCTAGTATTTTCTTAATGTACCTAATTTAAATTCATGAGTATTATGATGCAGTTGCATTATTATTGTAAAGATGAACATTTGTTATTGTAAAGTTGAAACACCAATATTGTGAAATGAACCTGCAATCTGCAGCATCTCACTAATAAATCTAATTGAGATCCATCATTATAATATTATTTTTGAAATAAGATTCATCATTATAATATATTTGCATTACAATTGTAAAAATAAACATGTTTTGAAATGAAGTTGTAGTGTTGTAAAAATAAATCTACAATATTTTGAAAATGAACCTAAGATAGTAAATTAATATAATAATACGTTAATTTAAAACATTAAAATAAAATATCAATATGAGTGTCATTCGGGTCTTTCTCTCCGTCCGTTTAACGGTCTGGCGTCCACCCATGTTCGCTCCGAGAGGCACAAGAGCTGGCCTAGGGGGAATCATCACTTGTGGAAATTGAACCCGGGTTCTCCCGAAATTTCTCTCCACAAAGAGATCTCACTTGCCACTTGAGCTATCCCACTGGGTTAACCATTTAAAAGATCTTAATTAGAGTTTTTAATGATATACTTTTATATTATTTGTATAAGAAGATAAAAGAAAAATAAATTTAAGGTGAAAAAATATTAATTTGGTTCACCTTGCAAGGGGGACAATGGTCTATAGTATAACAATCCATAAACATACTTGATGAGTATGTTTACTCATATTAGTTTATCTTTTACTAAACAATCTGCGAATCAGACGGCTCATATACTTGCCAGACAGTCTGTTTCTTTGTCTGATTGTTCGAAGTGGTTTGTTAACCTCCCATCTTCCTTTGTAATGTTCTTTCCTCTGATTTGATCTAATGAAGTTACCTTTCTAAAAAAAAAAAAAAACAATCCATAAATTATACCATACACTATAAATACACCTTGCAAGGGGATAATGGATTATCACCATATAAGGGCAGATCGATGCCAATAAATACATTTATTATTGTATCTTTAGGTGGACTATCATCATCATAATTAATAAAAGAATAGATCAAATTTACACTTATAAATGTAGATATATTGTCCGTAAATCTTGCATTCTTTTCTCTTTTCATTGTTATTGTTTTTTGTTATTGTTAATTTCAACACACTAGAATGATAGGGATGGCCCTTATCATATTGTTTGTCTCAGTAGAAAAGAAGCTGTATTTATTTATTTATTTATTTATTTATTTTTTAGTACAGAAAAAGAAGCTTTTTAGTTTGTCGATATTCCATTCCATAATTTAATAATTTATTGATTCATCATATACATTTTTAAAGGAAAACATTAAAAATTTTGTTGCTCAGCTAATAAGCAACTAGTAAATCTAAAAAATTAAAGAAGTGTCAGTTTAGTGTAATTGGTTTGTCGTCTGACTTAAAGGTTCACTGGAAAAATGTATGGGAAAAATGTTCAAGGATGCTGAAAGGTTTAAATTGGATCCGAGCACATGAAGTAGACTAGAATTTGACTGGTGGGTTGATTGCGCGACTCGCTGTTTACCTCCGCGTGACTCTAGGGACGAGGTCTTGTGAGCTTAGGATTAGTTCGACGACCCTTGTACGCACAAGAAGACTAGGATCTGACCGATGAACTGATTGTGCGACTCGTGATTTACCTTCGCATGACTCTAGAGATAGGATCTTGTGAGTTTAAAATTAGTCCGACGAAGCTGAGATCACCGAATTATATTTAAAAAGAAATATTATAGATGTAGATTGTGATGTCGAACTAAAATATTAAAGAATGAGTAGATAAAATAATTAAGCAACCAGTATATATAAAAATGAGAATCTTTTATTTTTAGTTCACATTTGTTATCATTTCACATTTAATTTTAATTTTTTAATTCCATCATATTTAGTCTCATTATTTTATTAGTATTTTTATATTTATTTATTTGTCACTGCTTTCAGTTAATCAACGTTAACTTTATAACAATTTATTAATTTCAAAACTTAAGCCTTGTTTTGTTTAAAATCAATAGTTATACTATGGACTAGGATTCACCTTATTCCAAAAATTATGTATTTACAATTAGCATATTATGTGCCTTCAAAAAATACATTATATGCTTGCAAATAAATTGAACACACATAATATGTTAACTACATATTATGTATATACAATTAAGATATGAGTAAATACCAGTGGAGGTCAGGTCCCCCGACTTTGATGGCACCGCCACTTTTAGTCCTCAACTTTTAAATCAACCAGTTTTAGTCCTCTTACTTTTTGTTTCTAGCCACCTATAGTCCTTCATTTACAATTGGACATCTAATGTCATTTTCTCAAGGCAATTCAGTCATTTCATAATTAATGTATTAAGTATTATGTTTCCTCATCAAAATAATTGAAGAAACCCTATTCTCCACTCTCCTTTGTGAACACTAAATTTTAGACCAAATGACTGAATTGCCCTTGAAAAATGACATTAGATGTCCAATTGTAAAGGAATGACCATAAGTGACTAGAAACAAAAAGTAAGAGGACTAAAAGTGGTTGATTTAAAAGTTGAGGACTAAAAATGGCAGTGCCATCAAAGTCGGAGGACTAAAAGTGGTTAATTTAAAAGTTGAGGACTAAAAGTGACAGTGCCATCAAAGTCGGAGGACTAAAAGTGGTTAATTTAAAAGTTGAGGACTAAAAGTGACGGTGCCATCAAAGTCGGAGGACCTCCACTGGTATTTACTCATTAAGATATTATGTGTTTGGCTGTTTACAGATAACATATATTAAGGGTGTGTTTGGTTCGCACATGAGAATCGGAATCGGAATGGGTATCAAATACTTGGTAAGGGTAATGAGTTTTGGTGAAAATATTTGACATGTTTGGTAGTTGGGTGGAATGGGAATGATTATTAATAATTGGGGAAGAAATGATGAAGGGAGATGAAACCCTTATTTAATAAGGGTATGGGTTTTGCCATTAGTTGGGTATTCCAAACCCATAGTAGCATTCACAAAACCTATCAACCAAACACTAACAATCACTTTGATACCCATACCTTATGCCTAAACCCTCAACCAAACACACCCTAAGTGTTTATAATTAACAAATTATGTGCATTATAATTTGGAGTCCATTCCGATTAAAGTTTTTTTGATTCCACCTCTAGTCGTCAATTATTGATATTGCCG
>CM008336.1:30365653-30375948 GCA_002525835.2 Ipomoea batatas | reverse complement strand
AATAGACCTCAAACGCAAGTCTTCTTGATTGCTACGGGTCTTGGTCTTCGAAGAAAGAATATATTCTAGTTATGCTGGCAACAAAGATAACATTCTACTAGAGGAGAGGATATATATTTATTTTTGGTGGTCATCTTGTCAATTCAATTTGTTGTAGCTTTGTCTATAATTGAGGCAGAATATATGATTATGACTAAGACAATTAAAGAGGTTTTGTGGTTTATGGGATAGAAAAATGGGATGGGGAATAGAGATTCTTTCATATCTCGATTCCTCCTTTGTTCACTAAAAAAAAAAGATTTGTCGAAGATCAAAATTCAAAACAAGAATCACACTCCATCTAACATTCAAATTGAAACAGAACTGAAAGATTCAATGAAAGTTAAAACCAAAATTTGAGTCTCATAGAATTCAATAAGAAAATAAAAATAAAATGCTCTGGGACGGAAGGATTCGAACCTCCGAATGGCGGGACCAAAACCCGTTGCCTTACCACTTGGCGACTAAGTTTAAATTGATTAAAGAATTGGGTATTGAGTAAGGTGTAGTTTAGTTACATTGTGATAGTCAGAGTACCATCTTTTTATGCTAAAAATTAAGTATATCATTCTCTTAAGGGCATATTCGCTAAGGTGAAGATTTATTAAGTTTGTCTCATATAAAGAACTAGATATTGTTCTGTGCGATGCACGACCATATATAATAGATATAAATATTTGACGAAATAAATATTACGCATTGTTCATGATATAATAAAAATACATGTAATAAAATAAAACGGAATCATGTAAAATAGTTTTTAAAAAAATGTACAATAACAAAGAAAGGTAATGTTTTAGTTAATTACAAATTATTAAAAATTTCTTTGTAAACTACTCTTGATACCATGAACAAATACTGGTTTCTTTAATAGCAATCCAACATTTGATAGTGTTTGACATTGACTTTTGTTGATTGTCAATGGATATGATAACATAAGATAACATAATTAGATTTCTTTAATAGCAACCCTACCTTGTCTATTTACTTTTTTTGAGTTCTACTGACTCGGTTACGTTAATTTAGCATTTGATTTATTTACTTTTCTCAACCTACTGAAACACAAAGAGTCAACAGATGCCTCCACTGAGGCTCAAACCCACTCTCTTCCACATGGGAGTGTACACCGGGTGCCGCTTGACTGGCATTTATTTATTTTTTCTTATAATTATTATTTTTTAATAAAAGGAACAATGGTGATTCATTTTATTATTTTATTTGTAGCTGAAAAATGGAGTACAGTTGCACAATAATCCCACTATGGGATTCCCATTATGAATTCTAACGATTGAGTTTATGCATCCATTACCTTTTTCACACAAAGTCACAAACTATCCATTAAAGAACTAGATATTAAAAAAGATCGAAATCAGGGTCTTATTATATTAACTTAAAGTGATATCCATAATCAACCCCTATAAGCAAGTAACCAATATTATTGGCGTGGCGGTTTAGCACCTTGTCCCTTAAACATGAAGTTGAGAGTTTGATTCCACCCATGTGAATGGAGTAAATCATTTGGCCAATCCCCTACCACTTATAGTGTGCTGACCGTTGGAATAGAAATTAGTCTTTCTATATATCTTTTAAAGAAAATATTTAATAACTAGCAGTGTAGGACAATTAAGGTAATGTCCTATAAGTTTTTTTTTTTAATTGTTAATAGGATTTTTTTTTAATTTTAATTTTAATTTTATAACATACCATTATTTATGTTGATTTATTGTATAATTTTTTAAATAATTATTTCTGATAATTTTTTTTCACATGTATAGGTAATGCTCAACATTAGGGAGATAATGATTTTGTAGTAGTTTTAGTCTTTTGGTTATTTTTTTAACATGTCAAATTAGGATAATTATCTATGGATAAGTTATAACTGAACAACAAGTTATTAATAAAAGTGTCAAATAAGTCACAAACTTATTGATTTTGTGCAATTGAGTTATTGAACTTAAAATGCGTGCAATTAAATCATTAAACGGGCCGGATAAAATATTTGCAATTGAGACATTTGTTTTTTCAATTTTTTCCAGTAGAATCCGATCATATAACTTACATGATATGTATTAAAAATCGTTCTTTCTTCTACCATATTAGTTGGATGAAAGATTTAAATGTTTTGAACTTAAATTGCATTAAAAGAAATTATAAACATGTCCCAATTGCACATATTTTGTTTGCTTGATGGTTTGATTGCACACTTTTTAAATTCAATGATCCAATTGCACAAAAACAATAAGTTCAGTGACCCCTATTGACACTTGTTCCATTCCCCATATAAGTAAATTCTTTTCTCTTAAGTTATTGTAGAATTAAGTTATATTCAGTGACCTATTATTTTTTTGATGGATATATTGAGCCCGAACCCAAGCTATGGAACGATTTGACCCGAGGCGAGGTGAATCGACCTGGACGGAATAGTTGGGACTAATTAAGGCTGGCCATGAAAACTTCATCTCACGGGGAGTTCACTATGAGGCAGTCAGCGAGTCACGAGCTCTAAGCTCAAGGTCGCTGAGAGTAGACATCAAGGGTTGAGAAGTCAGGTGAGACCAATGGGAGGATCCTGAGTGTTGGTTTTATATAGAGAGAATATAGGTATTTTATTGCTCAAAATTGCCTCTCCCTCTCCATATATGGAGGGTCTATTTATACATATCCTGGGCCTATTGTTTGAACTATGTTCATCCAAGTTTACTTTGAGCTTAAATAATTTCCGGATTAACTTCATTTGCCCGGTTATATTCGTGCTCTTAGTTTACTTAGCGAACTTACAACTTTAAGCCTATTAACCGAGACTTAGGGATTTTCTAATACATTTGGTATCATCAAAACTATTACAAACAAACTTGTTCCTAACAAGAAGTACCACAAAGTCCATCCCAAAAAATGCACTTCTTGATATTAGTTAGAAAAATATTTGAAATTTTGGTACAGGTGTCAAGCCATTTTGAACTCAATTTGGAATATGATTTACACACCCTTGAATGAGAGAGAGCGCTTTCTAGCAACACATTTATAATTCTCTTAGAAAATGTGGTGCTTATGTACAAATGCAAAATCATTTCATTTTACTTTTCTAATATGCGCCAAAGGTCACTTAAAGCCTTCCCATTCTTTTTTTTTTTTTCCTAACCTCACCAGTGTACTTTGATAATCAATTTTCATTCACACATTATCCATTTTTAGTGTACAATATATTAAGTTTTCGTCTCATTTAGGAGAACTTAAAATCACTTTGACCCGAATCAAATCGAAAGTTGGTCCCATATATATTTGTACAAAAAAATGACCACTCAAAATATCAATTTTACTAATATTTTCCAACAAATTCTATTAAAAACTCAGATTAATATGATTTTATACATTTTGTGAATATTAAAAATATTTAACAAGAGAAGTTTATTTCATTTTCCATTTTAATAATAGATACAGCAGGTAAAAAGACCTCATATGCTAGTTATGAAAGCAACAGTGAGGATTCTTTTTATTTATTAATTTATTTTGTCTGTAGCTCAATAATGGAATTGCACGATCCACAATGAATTTAACGATCAATAATTTTATCCACCATAAATAAAATAGAAAATATTTTTTAAATTATATTTTTATGTAAATTTTGTGGGTTCGTTACAAATTTCTTTTGTTTTTTCTTTTTATTTTCAACCATTATATTGCTAAAGTGTATCACATGTTAGAAAGTTTAATATAAATTTATGGAGAATCACGACCAAATTAGATAGAGTGTTGACTTGATAACGTACCATAATGCTACAAGTTCGTCTTCTAATGGGAGCGGGTCACAACTCACAAGGAGTATACACAATTCACAGTTTCAGATAATGATTACGAGTTTCTCTACTCGTCACCCAAAAAATATAAACCGATATGTTTATATGAATTTTGCTAGCTAATTTCTTAGATTTTTCCTTTAAACCTTGATTTCACCAAAAAACATAATTTGTTGTTGAATATGACTTTTATACATTTTTTTTGTGACAATTTACACCAAGGATCAAGGTCTATGTTACATATGCAATGCATAATGCACTTTGCACTCGCATCATAAAAATAATAGTAGGTTGAGAAAGTAGTTTATGAACAGATACTACATTGTAATAGAGTCAGTAGCATTCAAAAAAAAAAAATGTCTTTTCCCTTTTAAAATGCTTTTTCTCCACTGTTTTTTTTTGAATACTACTAACTCCCGTATAAAGGGAAGGGTTTGATGCCACTGGACTACAAGGTCCTTGGCTTCTCCACTGTTTCCTAATAATCATTTCTTCTATCTTAAAGTAATCAACTTTTCCTATCCGCTTTCACAAAAGAGGCCGTTCTTATTCAATCTTTTTTATTTATTTATTTTTTTCTCAATATATTTAAATTTTTATTAAGTTTTTAAAATACTCAACTTTCATTTTAATTGTTGGTCATGAGCAAATAAATGTCTAAAAAGAGTAATAGATTTTTAAAAGCTTTTTGAAGAAATGAATTGAAATTATTGAAGTGTTTGCAAATTGCAAGCTAAGATAACCCTGGCCTAGTACTTAATTGCCAAATCTTGTTTGTAGCTTATTTAAAGATTTTGCAATTCTTATGGAAGATAGTACGTGTGTGATATGGTTCAATCAAACGACAGATTAAATGGAATGGATTTGAGAGTTTTTTGAATGACTTTCTTCACAAGTTGTACATTCTTTACTGTCTAATTTTCTAACTTCGATGGTTGACTACAAAGTCACTTTGATTGAATATTACCCAACTTCTAATCACAAGAAGGTGTATGTTTTTGTCTGAGGAGATAGTTAGATAGAATCTATATGATTATATTCTTAACGCTTAATTGTTTTGATGGCTTGAATATTCGTGCATTTCTTTTTCTCTTAACAATTAACTTGAAAACTCGTTAGTTTTTTTTCTTCTTTTTAAATAAACTTCAAGGAGGGCTCTATTAATAGAGTTGACGAGCCAAAGAGTCAAATGGCTTGGAATCTATATGTTAGCACCTAGTAATATTATAGGTGTCAAAAAAGTTACAATCCCCCCCTTTTTCACTACACAACATTAACCTTTAGGTATATATTCACTAATATCTTTTAGGTGAACAACATCAAATTGTCTCTAAAATACTTTTATAGCCTTTCTGAATATATCTTGAAGTCATGAGTATTGAGAACTTTGTCCAACAACTCTTTTTCTCAAAAGGCATCTCATATTTCTCATACTAGGATCGCGTTCAGGTGCGTATTGCTCGCCCAGGGGAGAACTGCGGACGAATCACAGCGCGCCACGTGTCCGGAATGTAGTTGCACCTAACGTTATAACTAGGTGCACATAGGTGCACCCAAGTGCATAAATGTTAACAAGGTAAATTACTTGCACATGCAAGTGAAAATAGGTGCACACATACAATTAAAATGAGCATCAATACTAAGTGCACCTAATGTTATAACTAGGTGCACCTAATGTTATAACTAGGTACACCTAATGTTATAACTAGGTGCACATAGGTTGCACCCAGATGCATCAATGTTAACAAAGTAAATTACTTGCACAAGTGCAAGTAAAATGTATTGCAGATGCAAGTAAAATGTATTACAGGTGCAAGTGAATTGTACACTGAGCGTCAATACTAAGTGCACCTAATGTTATAACTAGGTGCGTCTAATGTTATAACTAGGTGTACCTAATATTATAATTAAGTGCACCTAGGTTGCATCAAGTGCATGAATATTAACAAGGTAAATTACTTGCATTTGTAAGTGAAAATATTTGCGAAAATAGGTGCATGAATATTAACAAGGTAAATTACTTGTACTTGTAAGTGAAAATAGGTGCGAAAATAGGTGCACTTGTAAGTGAAACTGGGTGCACTTGTAAGTGAAACTGGGTGCACTTGCAAGTGAAACTAGGTGCACCAAAGTTTCAGTTATTTACGAAAATGCCACCGCGTCATTTTTTGAAAATTGCATCTGATTCGTTGATCTGGACACGTGTACGACTGTGGAGAGTTCTCATTTCCTACTTGGGCGGTAGTTTGCACGAGAGTGCAACCCTCTCATACTAATATCTATTTGATGTACTTCTACCAGTAGAGATGTGATCTGCTACCTTGAAAGGATCTATCATACGTAACTTAGATAGCTCAGTTACAGTTGTTGTTAGTTGATAAGACATCTATGATCTGCCAGAAGCCCTCATCACAAGAATTACAAGGTTTGTTGTTGATATGTCCGTCGTGTACATGTCTGTTGAAGATCTACTGAACAATCTATCGAGATCTGCTGCGTGCGACAACTTAGTATATGATCTGCCGAATGACTTCTACGTACCAAGACGAAGATTTGTTGCATAATTATTTGTTAAAAAAAATATTATAGACAAGATTAACTGATCACATTTTTAGCAAATAACTAAGAAATACTTTTGTCAGCCTTTACAAAAGTATGATTCTATCAACTTAATAGAATAATCAGTAAAAATTTAGAGATACTAAATTCCTAATATTAAAATTATCAAAATAGGAAGATAAACTAAGACCAATAAAAGTTAATCCATCTACAACTGAGTTCGCTTCTCGATCCAAATGATTGACCAATGCCCCTGAAGTGCTAAGGGCATTTCCAACCCAAGAAAACTGAAGAGAAGGACGGGAAAAAAAGAGAGGAGAAAATCATTGGAGGAAAGAGAAAGATTATATTGCTGTCTATGTATCGATTTAGAGTGTAAAAAATGCTAGAAATGATGTGTGCTTTTCTTTTGTTATTTTCCCCTCCTGTGAATATGCTTGCCTGTTTTCTCTCCCCTTTTCTTTTGTTCTTTCCCCCTCCTGTGAATATTATTATTATTATTTTTTATGTTTATATTTACCGTTTTTACTTTAATTATTATTATTATTATTATTATTATTATTATTATTATTATTATTATTATTATTATTATTATGTTTACCGTTGTTTACTTTAATTACTATTATTATTATTATTATTATTATTATTATTATTATTATTATTATTATTATTTTTATTATTATGTATTTCTCTAAGAGAACTTTCTTTTGGAAAAAACATTAAATGAGCGTGTGGTCAACACAAGCCGATCAAATGGCGTGTGTTCATGCGACGCGCGGATGGTGACAACTTTAGATTTTTTTTTTAATTGAAAACCAGCTTTGTTTCTTTTTTTTTTTATTTGCTTTTTTTATATAAAATTCTATATTAGAATTTATATTTAAAATTTAAAATTTTATTAACTTTTGGTATATATAGAATTTAAATATTGATTCCAAATTTTATTAATTGATGGTATATATAGCATTTAAAAAATATACTCCTTCTGTCACATTTTATTGATCAAACCTACTATTCAACGGTTGTCTCCACTGAGGCTCGAACCCACGGGGTCGTTTAGCAACTTGGAAAAATGGAGAATTTTTCAAAAAAAAATGAAGAAATGGAGAAGTGGAAAAAGAAAAATTGGAGAAGTTGTTTACTAAATTCATTTTTCTAAATTCATTCTCCACTCCATTCTTCCAATTCTTATACAAAATTGGAGAGATGAAAATCAAGGGTCTGTTTACTAACAGAAAATTGTTTTCAGTTTTCTATTTTCCAATTTTTCAGTTTTCATTCTCTGTTTTATGTTTAGAAAACTTGTTTACTAACACTTATTTTTTCAAATTTATTTTTTTAGATTAACGTTATAAAATTAACAATAAACAAAAATATATCCGAACCAATAACCTATTAAGTTCACATAAAATTTACTTTAGATAATATTAATATTTTTTTAGCTAATATTTAAAATACTTTGGATATATTTATTTAAATGGCATGTATATAATATATAATTTTTATTTTGAACTCTGATATAGTAATATATGTGAAATTTCGATATCGGGACCAAACTTGTATCCAATATAACATAATTAAAACTATCATAACGAATAAAAACCAATTGATGAGTTCAATCAAAATATAAAACCTGGTATAGATTTCAATTTTTAATTTTGATAATGTGAATGATGTATGATTTTAAGCATAAGCAAATAAGTTATGTTTAAATAAGTAATGCAAGTAGAAAAGATAGAAGATGATAATGAATGTAATCATAGTAATGAACACATATGTAAGTAGATAATGGTGAGAATATGGTTATAGTGACATGTAGTCTAATAGGTGATAGCTGATTCTGTTTTCCATTTAGAAAACAGTTTTTAATAGTGTTTCAGTTTTCTAGAAAACTGAAAAATTATTTCATGTTTCCAAAATGCAAAACTGTGCTAGCAAACATGTTTTCTGTTTTCTGTTTTCTAATTTTTCAAATTTCCAGAAAACTGTAACAAAATTTCAGTTAGTAAACAGGCCCTCAATTTTCTCTCTAACTAGAGAACGTTATGCTTGAGGGACATATATATATTAGAACTCTGTATTTTATCAGCTGTAGCATTATACTACATCTTTGTATATTATTGGAACGCCATCTACTTGTACCAATCTTGCCCTATCTAGAACTATCTCTTGTATCCCTATAAATACGTCGATTAATTCAATGCAAAAATTATTATTCTCATCAACAATAAGTCCAAGTATAATAGCATTGAGCTAGTAGTAGCATTATCTATAAAGCTTTAATTAAGAAAAAGAAAATTATTAAAATATTTATTGAATATCGTAAATTGATTAATCACTTTATGAGTTAATTAATCGTATAAGATGATGTTATAAAAAGAAAATAAAAGTTCTTTCAATAAACAACTAATAAAACTACAATCAAATAATGATACAACAAAATTAAAAATAGATAAATAATTTGGAAGAAAATATACTATGATTGTTCTAGAACTGAGTGCAAATAACAGGGTCAATAGTATTCAAAAAAAAAAAAAAAACTCAACTGGTCATAAAAATAAAATTTGTCATAAAAATTTAAGATTTGAGTCTCTCTACAAGAATTATTATTATTATTATTACTATTATTATTATTATTGAAAGAATTATTTTTATTTTTATTTTTATTATTATTGAAAGAATTATTATTATTATTATTATTATTATTATTACATAAGGGCATTTTAGTCATTTTGTTGCTTCTTACCTTCCAATTCCCTGTACTCCTATTCTTGGATACCAAACACTGTAATTTCAATTCTTACGTTATTCATTGAATTACAATTCTTTTCTCTTAATTTCTTCATTTCAACCAAAAGCCCGGAAAAAAAAATCCTATCAAGAGGGGTCCATACATTTTTTTTATAAAAAAAAAAAAATGTTTGCAGCTATATAAATATATTCATATTCATATACTCCATCATTTTGGAGAAACATATAAAGATTATTGCCTCAACATTCAGAATTATTGGCATCCACCATATTCATTAGCAAAGATGACAGAAGTTATCCTCCATGTCTACGACCTAACCATGAGCGGAAAAGGGAACGACACCGTGAACTACATGGTGGTCCAGATGAACAAGCTCCTCAAAGACGGCATCAATCTCGGCGGCGTCTTCCACGTCGCCGTCCAAATCTACGGCGAAGTGGAATGGGCGTACGGCCACCGCGACAAGGGCAGCGGTATCTTCAGCTGCCCGGCGACCAAGAACCCAAACTACACCTACCGGGAAAGCATCCCCGCCGGTAGGACCCACTGTTCTTCCTCCAAGGTCAATCTCATCCTCAAGGAGCTCCGGGACGAGTGGCCCGGCGACGAGTACAGCTTAGTTTCCCGAAACTCCAAGCACTTCTGCCAGGAGTTGTTGGAGAAGCTCGGAGTTCCCAAGCTCCCCGCCTGGGCCAACCGCTTGGCTAACGTCGGCGATACTGCTAAAGACGTCGGTAACAAGCTGATGCAAGCATCTAAAGACGCCTTTAAATTCCTCAAAACCGCTACAGGCGTCGGCGCCGCTGATTCTAATTCCCAGCCCAAGTCATCTAGCTCCTCATTTTGTAAGCCTAACAAGTCCAAATCCAAATCCCAAATCGAAAACCTGCCGTTAATCGGAATTGGAGTCAAGAGCATCACTAAAACCTTCCGGGTTAATGCTCCGGTGATCGCCCTTGACGACAAGCCGGTGAACGTGGAACCGGAAACTGAAAAAGGCGCCCAGGATTCCGATGAGCCAAAATATTTGGAAGATGATGGTGAAGAAGAAGAGAAGACAAAGCGGCTTCCAGCAGCGCCGGCCTGTCTCCTTATTGAAGATGGCTCGGAATCGCAAACTGGTGATTGTAAAGGAGGGAAGAAGCAGCACA
>CM008336.1:30349856-30365553 GCA_002525835.2 Ipomoea batatas | reverse complement strand
ATGTGATAGCAGTCTAGCAACTATAGTGTTACAATTTTTCCTAATTATATAATTATAATAATTCCTAATTGCCTAATTACATATATAATTCTATATTGATTGATTTGAACTTATATAGATATATAGGGTGTATTCAAAAAAAAAAAAGATATATAGGGTATGATTTCTTTTTATTATTATATATACATATTTAATTGACTTAGTTTTTTTATTAATTATATTATTACGTTTTGAAAACTTTAATTATATTGTTACTAAAAATCAAATAATATGTCATAAGCTTAGTCGTTAAGCACTTTGTAATCAAATAAAATGATGCATGAGTGTAGAATCAATATGTAATCAGATAAATAAAATTAATGTAACACTATAGTTGCTAGACTGCTATCACATCAGTTTGTAATAATCAAATAATATAGACAATTAAAAATAATGCTTGATTGGCACCAGTGCTAAGAAATGAGATTAATGGAGTTGCAATTGAAAGAAAACTGCTTCTCTATACAAAGCTAATTACTAAATATGAAGTATTTTTGTTATCATAATAATTACCATATTACTAATAACGAATTATAACCAATTATAATTAATACGAAGTATTATTCTATCATAATAATTACCATATTACTAAAATGCCTTTATGTTTGGGCGGGAAAATTTTGGAGGAGGATATTGTTTTTATATATAGTATAGATTATTATTATTATTATTATTATTATTATTATTATTATTATTATTATTTATTCTGTCTACTATTTCATTCATTGCTCTCCAATTACTCATCTATGTAATGGATTTTAGATCCAAAATATCCTGAAATACTAATTTAGAAGATATATTTACGTTGATATAGTAGTATTATATATTTATTATTTTATATATTTTATCTGTAATAATTGAAAAATCTAATTCTATCTCAAGATTTTGCACTCATTTGAATAACAGTCGTTATACCGTGGTCACTGATACTACAGGTCATTTCAAAAGATAATGCCTTACATTTGTTTTTATATTATTGAATGAACTGATATTGAAATGTAACTGTAATTGTGTTGAAATATAACTGCAGTGTATATGAACTGATACTGAATAACAGTTTCACATTTGTGTTTTATATTATCGAATGAAACTATAGTTATGTCGAAATGTAACTGTAGTTGTGTTGAAATGTAACTGCAATGTATATGAACTGATACTGAATAACAATTTCAGATTTGTGTTTTTATATTATCGAATGAAACTGTAGTTATATCGAAATGTAACTGCAGTTGTGTTGAAATGTAACTGCAGTGTATATGAACTGAAAGTGAATGGCGAGGAACGGAGGTTATTTCATCTATCTGTTTTCATTAATCAAAACGACGTCGTTTTGATGTGCGGTCCACGATATAATTTGCGTTTGAATACGC
Organism: Ipomoea batatas; assembly: GCA_002525835.2. Classification (NCBI taxonomy): domain Eukaryota; kingdom Viridiplantae; phylum Streptophyta; class Magnoliopsida; order Solanales; family Convolvulaceae; genus Ipomoea; species Ipomoea batatas. The sequence continues at coordinate 30,364,144 of CM008336.1, read as the reverse complement.
GGGTGAATGGGTGATCCCTCTCCGTCATCTTGACGAAAAAGCCGGTCATGGACAAAGAAGTCGACAGATTTTTTCGTTCAGAAAAATATTTTTTTTTTTAGTACTATCGACTTTATACACACCTACTGAAGGACTCTAATATTGCCTCCACTGAGACTCGAACCCACCCCTTTCCATAAAGGAGTGCAACCGGGTGCCACTAGACCACAAGGTCTTGGCACCAAATACTTTCAGTAACTTATCAATTGACTCAAAAGGCACCAATTTAATAAATTGAGATATCTAATTAAAATGTTTAATGGTTTAGAGGCCTAATTATTATGGAAAATAATATTTTTTCTTTTAATTTTTTTCTTAATACTTTTTCTCATGGTGTGGTATATAATTATTAGATGTTATGAATTGGTTAATCCACCTACTTTTAATTACATATTAAAGTAACTAATTAGATAGTCTCATATTTGATACAAAAATAAAGAAGGAAAATTTAGGAGGGGTACTGTGTAGCATCACTCAATTATTATTTGACATATAATTTGAAAGGTTATTTCATCATGCATATTCCCAATAAATAATATAACGCATAGAAACAAATGATTATTGTAGGTGAGAGATAAACCTGAAGAATTGATAGAACTCCAATATATCCACGGGCATCACTGTTGGAATACCCATATCCTTGAAGATCTAAAATCGTCATAAACTCCTCGTTGCCTGCTAATAACCTACAAATCAAATCCAAAATTTGTGCATAAAAACAATAATCTTTTATTCAAACAGAGATCAATAGATGCTCCTATATAATTAACTTACCTTGCACAAACTTTGTCCAAAGCAAAAACTACAAAACCTGAAACCAAATTAAACAAGATTAATTTGAGTGGCAAATTTTAGTGTGAACTATGATTCATGCATGTAGCAGTATGAACCATAAAATAAAACGATGTCATATTCAGTGACAGAGCCACTATGGAGCAGCTACCCCCACTCACCCCACCCCCACCCCACCCATATATAGCCTTGTATGTATATATGTGTATATATACATGTTTTAGATATAAATATATAAAAACAGATGTAATAAACAAAGAGTTAGCTAGATAAGATGATGCGTTTTGCTTTACCAAAGGTCGTGTGTTCGCGGCACAAGCGCTTACTCGAATCCTGTAGCTTCTTTTATGACTTTTTTATGGTATACACAAGATGTTAGGTTGACTAGTTGGTAGATGTATTCTTGTGCTAAGAAAGGTTAGGTGGTTCAATTCCCTTACAGCACGTTTGGTTCACGGAATGAATTTTAAGGGAATAGGAATACTATTCCATAAGGAATGGAATAGGTAAGGAATAGAATATGAATTGTATTCCAGCGTTTGGTTCGCGGAAGGAATAGAAATGGAATATATATTTAAAAGACATAAATGCCCTTGAGCAAAATTATTATTATTATTATTATTATTATTATTATTATTATTATTATTATTATTATTATTATGATTATTATTATTATTATTATTATTATTATTATTATTATTATTATTATTATTATTATTATTATTGTTATTATTATTATTATTATTATTATTATTACAATTTACATACTGCTGCGGCTGTGGCGGTGTGCCATCATGCCGCAGCCGCAACACTGATTATACCTATATATTTTAAATATACATACATATATAAAATAATTTATAAAACAAAAAATAGTGAGAAGAATACCTTGAAGAAGAATCTCAATTTGCAATGGCGGAGGAGATATGTGCGATGACAGAGAGGTGATCGCTGATGCGATGAGTTTTAGGTTTAGGTGTGCGACAGAGAGAAGATGCGATAAAATCAATCTGAAAAAAAATGAGGCGTAAAATTTTTTAGGTTTAAATAAGGGTAAAAAAGAAATAATAAAAAATACCTATTCCTGAGCTCTCAGGAATAGGTTAATACCAGGGGGGGCCCTGGTAATAGCTATTACCCTTGCAAGGGTAATAACTCATTCCCATGAACATTGTTCCTGGGAATACAACTGCGAACCAAACGACGGAATAGGTTATTACTGGGAATGCTATGCCATTCCCTACCTATTCCGTGAACCAAACAACCCATTATTGTTTAAAAAAAAGCTTTGTGAATTTATATATATATAATATTAGTGAGATATGTAATTTATAATTTGTTTTCTATTTGAATTAATTTATCAAATTAATTATGTTTTATATTTTGCTATAAATATTTTTATAAAGTTTTGATGTGTTTTATTTATCGCCTATATCCAACAATATTTATGATTATATTTTTTAAGTATTCCTTCCTTTTTTTAACTATCTTTTTTATTTTAATACTTCACCCCCGCTGGAACAAATTCATGGATACGTCCCTGGTCGTATCGTTATAATTACACTTTAGTTTCATTTGACAAAATTATTCTTTTTTTTTTAAATTTAATTTTTATACACACTAATTTCGTTATAGCAACACTAAAGTATTATTTTAGTTCTATTACAATTTTTTGACATATATGATACATTATTGCATGGGCTCTGGTTTTTAGTTTCATATTTTACACACACTAATTTCATTTTAGTAATACTGTACATATATACTAAAGTATCATATTAACTTTACTACAGTTTCATTTGACAATCGTATTGGACCATGCGTGATTCACATAGTATTGTGTGAATCGTAGTCCACCGTATAACAACTGGAGTAGTGATAATTCACCGTTAAACCCAACTGACAACATTAAACTAAATAAACAGAGGACAAAATTGGTTAAGATTTTTAAACTTGATTGACTTAGTTAGGCCAAAAAAAAAAAAAACAAGGACCAAATTAGTAATTTCGTTATAGTCAAAGGATCATTTCGGTAATTAACTCATTAATTTTTTTGTCGTTATAATTTATACCTCTAACTTTTTAAGTAAGTTGCAGTTTTTTAATCTTTGGAGTAATAGAAAATTAAATTAAGTTAGTGTTTTATTTAGTACATGAGTATTTTAATATTTTATTTTTATTTTTCTTGTTTGTACCTTCTTTAGTTTCAATATTTTATATGCAAAACAAAAGAATTAGCAACCTTATTCTCTAAATTTCTCTATTCAATTACGGTACATTGTCCACATTTTCTCGCCTACACGACCTATTAAAATCAATTTATCTATTTTGAAAATAAATTAAAATATCAAAATTGAAGAGGTTATTATAAAGAACAAATATAAGAAATTATTAATACACCCATATACTAAAAGAACCCTAGGCCTAATGAAATATAATAGTTTCGTTGTTCTAAACACTAAAACTTCAACGTAACTTATTTGAAAAGTTAGGGATATATATTGTAACAACAAAAAATTAAGGGCTAAAGTAACTACCAGATAATACTTGGTGACTAAAATCTCATTTCTCCCTTAATTAAGAATGTGCTAATTTTCTATAAAGAAAAAAAAATATTTGTTCTTTAGTGCTGAGTACAAATTTTACCTAAAGTGGGGAATAAAAATGAGTATCCACTAACAAATTACTTTTAACTGGTTTTTTTTTTTTTTTTTTTTTGGGCCAATCTAGCTAGGTCCTGCGCATAATGAGCAAATTAAAACTTTCAATGTTGGTGACACTAAAAGCAAGTTTTAAGTGAAACTTTTCATCCACTAGACCAAGGTATTAGGATCCTTACTCTTAATTTCATTAACATATTATTAATTAGAGGAAAGAAAAATATAATGGGCTTACGTTTGAATTCTTCAAAGCCATCTTTGATCTGTAGATGTCTACCTCCAAACACGACGACAATAGGGCGTCCTTGTTTATCCACTCCTTGTACAAATACCTTATTTTGAGCTATCTCGTTTGAAACTTCCGACGGAGAAATATAACCTTTTTCCACAAATGTATGCCTCCATTTAAGGTATTTTAACAACATAATTGAAGCTTTTTCTATGTCTAGATTACGTGCCTGAAGAAACCTTCTCATTGTGTAGTCATCAACTTCCTACCACACAACAACAACAACATATGTATTATCAAACATACATAAGTATGAGAAAATTACTTTTCTATGTACGTATAAAAATTAAAGTATTGCATTTAAACTAAAATTGTATTACAAGTCTCATATAAGACTTATTCTAAAGATTATTTTTATTTTTGTTATCCAAAAAATTATTATTATTTCAATGTTATATATATATATATATAACAATATTTTTATAATAATCATTTTACATCAAGTGCAACCAATCGTGACAATAATTCATAAGTCATGAAAGGGGACTAAAGATTTTCTAAAAATGGATAAAATACGTTTCTAGTTCTTAAATATATGAAATAAAGATTGAATCTTTTATTTTAAAGTTGAAACTTGAAAGCATCTCCCTTTAGCCAACTAGAAGTTGTCTATCAAAACGCTTCGTTTTTTTTTTTTTGGGTTCAATATTAAACAAAACTTAACTTCATCTAATAATAATAATAATAATAATTAATAAATAAAATAGTACTGAGAAGTTCATATATATATATATATATATACCACAAAAGATGGATCTTGTTTATGAAGATGAGCTTTCATGAGCTGAATTTTATTCCTCTCTAGCTCACTAAATCCTGCATTTTCTGCCTCTTCCACTTTCTGACTCTCGTTTTGCTCAGTTTCCATTTCTCTCTCCATTAAATTGGAAAAAGCTATTACTCACAAATAAGGAATTGAGGAAGATGAGAGAAGGAAGCACTACGTTTATATTAATTAAGGATCGGAAAAGCTCGCTGGAGATTGATAACTACGTTTATCAAAGTTTTGTTATATAATGGAAATTTGGCTTTCTTTTTCTGCATCAACACTATTTTTGAACAGGCATATCATATGGCATCCACATTTATTACATGCCGCTTTAACTACTTTCTCCCCATGTTAATTCATTAACACACCTTATCCACAAAGGCGAAATCCCTTGCCCTAAAGGCCCCAGACCCCTGGCTAACAAAATTATGGAGGAATAAATCATAATGATTTAGCACACATTAAGGGGAAGGACAAGTGTCTGGTGTCCACAAAAAGTCACCCAACAAGAGAGTGAAACTCACACTGCCCTTGTTAAAGTTTGATCCTGCATCCTTGTCCATTATANTATATATATATATATATATATGTTTAATTTGTCTTATGATGTAGTACAGTTAGGTAAAATGCATGCTGTGAAATTGATCAGAACAAAGACATAAATTGATCTACGTACGTATTGACATTTAACGTAACATTCCTTAAGAATATTGAATTATTATTATCTCCTATATACAAAGAGTCATCTTAAATTGGGGAATTGAAAATTAAACCTCTACAACTTCAATCTTCATTGGTCTCCCATCCAATGCTAGATTGTGATACTTTCTTAGGACTTTCATAACATATGAAGACTATAAAAAATCACTTCTACAATTACATGCCACGATTACACATACACATATGTATTCATCATAAACCTATGAGCTTATATATACATACATTAAGTTATATGATTCATAGCATGCATGCAAACTCACCTAAATCCGAGAATCTCTATAAGAATACCTAGACATTTCTCTCAAGCATTGAAAACTTGAAATAGCAATCAATAAAGGCTAAAGCTTTTGACATGTAAATCTTAGTTTCAGAATATAAAAGGCTCAACAGACTCCATGTTCACTGTATTATAGTCCAAAGATAAGTCAGACCAGTCTTTGAGATTAGTTGTCAGTTTAGAATAGTAAAAACAATTACTTGAATGCTAAGCCATTTCTCCATCATTTCATCAGAGTCCGAGTAACTGATTCAATGCTAGATCATTCACGTATATACAAAAATAAATCACATAAAACTGGACTTAAAAATAAAAAAGGACTCATCTTTAAACATATCCATACATGTTCCTACACACGGAAGACGTGCCAATAAACATATGCATACATGTGGGAAACTTAGAAATTAGAAAGAATACAGACCAATGGAAATGTTAATGGCGACAACGATCGAGACCGAGAATGACGACAACGATCCACCATTCTTGGAAAAACCTTGGAGAGAGGATCCAATTCTTGAATCTCTTGAATAGTGCATAGGGGGAAGGCCAGCCTAAGTTCGATCCTATCATTTTATAGACATGGCATAAGGATACTTTTTTTATTTGCAGGCAATTAGTAATTCTCATTTCATTTTTCAACTTTCATTTTCTAGTATTAATAATTAATTTCTGTTTTCTTTTTCATTTTCAAGGGATCTTTTTTTTTTATAGTCAATTAGTGATTTTCGTTTCCTTTTTCATTTTCTATCAATTAGGTGCCAATTAAGGCACAAACATGCATAGGGATTACATCATCATCATCATTCCTTTTTCATTTTCTATCAATTAGGTGTCAATTAAGGCACACATATGCATAAAAGTTAATTAGGTGCCAATTAAGGAACAAATATGCATAAAAGTTATATTATTATTATTATTATTATTATTATTATTATATTTCTTTTTCATTTTCTATCAATTAGGTTCCAATTAAGGCACAAATATGCATAAAAGTTATATTATTATTACTATTATTATTATTATTATTGTTATTATTATTAATTACTAATATTTTTCTCATAAATTTGTCAAAATGATTGAGATTAGAAAAATGTCCCTGAGTTTAGACGGGAAAAGGTTTCCAGGAACCAAATCAGTGCACACACCTGGCACTCAAACGTTTAGAGTTTAAATGCGCTGCGGAAGCAAATTTTTTTTAACCCTTTTTAAATGTTCTTTGCAGAGTTGGTTTGCTTGGTAAAATATTAGGTTTGATCGTGAATAATATGCGAAAATAAAGCAGTAAAAGATAGAGATAGAGAGAGAGTTTTTATAGTGGTTCGGTTGTTAACGAGGCCTACTCCACTCTTCTTCATAACATGTGAAGGTTTGCAATAAATCCTTTAGTACAAAACACCACTAAAGTCACTCCTTGTACACAAAGTCAAACGTGAACTTTGACCCTATGTTTTTCAACTCAACATGAGTTTACTCCGCCTCTTTCTATTTCCCCGAGTAGAGTTTACAAAGGTTGAAGAAATAAGTTTCTTTTTCTCCAACTGGATGTCTTGGCTTGATTTGATCTTGATTGTTGCACTTGAAGCAGCTAAAGACTTCCTTGAATACTGGATGTAAATTTTGACGCTTTTTGTAACTCTTCTCTTAGATCACTAGCCACAAATACTTGAAAACTTAAAAGCTTTATTGCTCTTAAATTTCTTAAAAGACCATCACCTTCTTCGGTTGATTAAGAGGGCATTTATAGGATGGGAAAAAATAGTTCCGTTGGAGGGAAAACTATTTTCAAAAAGCATTAAGGACCAGTGGGTAGAGACCAACGGGTAATCCGGAGGGTAAGTGTGTTGTCATATTTTCTAGCCGTTGAATTCTCTAAAAGCATTGAATACTTACATTTTTCTCTACATACAAGGACTAGCTTTTTAATGAAAATCGACCTTTGGATATGTTCCTAGGACTCATTCTTCCTTAGGACATATTTCCTCACTTTAAGGTTCGGACACTTTTGCGCTCAGAGAATGTTTCTAGCAATCCTACTGAGTTGTTAACTAGATTAACACCTCGAACCTTAGGTTCTCTCGAATACGATGGTTGACTTTACCAATCGTCCCTTAACTCCTCGAACGATCTTTCTTATCACTTACCTTGATAATACATGAGGAGCATTCCATCATTCGGTCTTTGCAGCCTCTCAGTCTTGAAAGTCTTCACTCTACGAGTCTCTGTATTCATATCATTCGTCTATGATTACACTTCGTCTTGAGTTGTCAAGAGATAACCCCTCAGGTTGATTTCGACTCGTTGTCCTTCTTCTAACAGAGAGTTAGCTACTTGGGTTACTCTATGATTCGATATTGAGACAGTTTCCTCGAGTGTTCATTTAGAAGTTATATTCAAGTCACTCAGGTAACCATTCAGTTAAGATTCGAATGTCGAGTGACTGCACGTTCTTTTGAGTATAATATTGCCTATATTTAAATGTTGGTGAATATGTACACATGTGTAGGTTGTGCGGTTGGGCGTTTTAGTGTGTTAGTTGTAGGTGTGCAAATGAGCCAAGCAGTTCGCGAGCCACTCGCGAGCTACTCGGTCAAAGCTCGGCTCGAGCTCGGTCAAATTCGAGCTCGAGGTGCTCGTTTAATAATCGAGTCGAGCTCGAGCTCTAATGTACTAGGCTCGTGGCTCGTCGAGCCGCTCGCGAGCTATATATATATATATATATTATAGTTTATTTTTAATTGAAACATGAATTTAAAATCAAAGAAGTTAAATTTGAGCTAAAAATTGAACTTGAACTCGAGCTCAAATTCAAGCTCGAACTCGAGCTCAAGATCGAGCTCGAGCAGCGCGAAAATTGGCGAGCTCGAGGTCGAACAATCGAGCTGCTGGAGTCGAGCTCGAGCTGCTCGAAGATTGCCGGCTAGCGCCTAACTCGGCCGACTGGGCCGAGTTAAATCGCCCAACTCAGCAGAGTTAGCCGAGTTAACTCGAGCGAGTCAGCCTTGTTAACATAGTCCGAGTTACTTGAAAATGGTTGGTGTCGTCGGATTTTACTTGCACACTTGCACTATTAAATGAAAATGGTTGTACTTTTAAGTGATTATGTGTTTCTAAATTTGAAAAATCCTAGTCCGAATTTGGTTCAGTCTCCGTAACACGGATGCGTGTATACCCTATTAATTTCTCTATCATTTTTCCCCAATTTGAGAACACATGCATGAGTTATCAGATAATTGAATCCATGTCTGTATTTCTCAATTTTAAAAACCCTAGTCTAGTTTCTCAAACTGAAAAATTCAAAACTGGATTTGCTCACTAAGAAATTGAAGCTCATAGTTAATTAATTATTAGTTAAGTAGTAGTTAATTAAATGAATAGTTCAAATTTGATTAAAGAGTCCAATAACGAATGTCATGCCTCAATTTATGTGGTCAGTGGCCTAAAGAAAAACAAAGCATTTATATCAAAATCTTAATTTGTTCAATATCCACAGTGCTAAAGTTTGGAATTTTATTTATATTAATAGTATAGATTAGTATTTTTTTTTTGGAGTATATAGATTAGTAATTTTAATCTAGAATTGTATTACGAATAGAAAAGTAAAAAAAGAAAATATATTGTATTAGGAGTTGTATTACAACATTTTAATTTACAATTCTGTTACGAATAAGAATTGTATTACCATATTTTACTATATTATGGAAACCTTAATAGTATAAAATTGTTTTGGGCGGGAAAATAAAATGGGGGATTTTGATTTTATTAATAGTATAGAAGTATAGATTGGAAAATACTACTTGGACTCTCAAATTCAACTCCCTACCTTTACACCCTGACACAAAAGTTTGATGTTGACACTTTCATTGGGATTCACAGGATGAAGATAACCNGCAAGCCGAAATCTTATCTTACACGACAAGTAAAGCAGTCCAACTTGCGCCTGCAGGCCGGTGATTGACAACTTGCGGCTCTGCAACCTCGACTAGTCAACCTACGCGTAGCCTGTAGAGTGACCGCCTGACCAAGCCAACAAGAAGACGCCACGTCAATCCACTTGCAGCTGGTGCATTAAATACGTAGACCGACTTCATTAGTATAAATAGGAGGGTCTCCCCCTCACTTCTTAGATCCATCTGATTGTAACTATTACTACTCACTACTTGTAATCTCACCCTACAACATCAATCTATATCACGGTCTACACCCTGTGTAACCGTTCACTGGTAATTCCCGCTCTGTAATTACAACCTGACCACCTTACAATAGCTGCCTGCGCTATTCTAAGCGACCCGCTCGTAACTACTTACCACCCGGGATACCACTCAGCCTCGGACTGCCCGGTCGCCCTACGGTAGACCGATCAGCTGACCTACGAGCGCACTCCCACTTATTCACAAACATACGTATTCGTAGTGTAATCGTAACCCCCGGTTCCATTTACGCTATCAAGTATAGATTGCGTTGCTGGTAATTATATATACTGTATTATTACGATTAGTAATTTTAATCTAGAATTGTATTACGAATAATAAATTAAAAAATAATATATTCTATTACGAAATCTATTACTGCATTTTAATTTACAATTGTAGTAGGAATATGAATTGTATTAACATATTTTACAATATTAGGTAAACCTTAATAGTATAGGAGTGTTTTGGGCGAGAAGTTAAAATGGAAGATTTTGTTTTTATTAATAGTATAGATTGCGTTGCAGGAAGTATCAAGTATACGTACTGTATTATTACGATTAGTAATTTTAATCTAGAATATAATTGTATTATGAATATGAGAGTAAAAAGGAATATATTTTATTAGAATTCTATTACCACATTTTAATTTACAATTGTACTACGAATAGGAATTGTATTAGCATATTTTACAATATTACATAAACCTTAGTAGTATATGAGTGTTTTAGGCGGGAAGTTAAAATTGAAGATTTTGTTTTTATTAATAGTATTGATTTAAATTCTATTACAATTAACTTGCTAATAGAATACTTTTTTTTTTTTTTTAACCTTAGTGTAATTAGGGAAGAGCCAGTAAACCAAAGAAAGAAAAAAAAAACTAATCAAATCAAATCAAATATAATTAAAATGGACAAATTAAATATGAAATTATTATTATTATTATTATTATTATTATTATTATTATTATTATTATTNTTTCCTTAATCTTTGATAATATGTGCACATGGCACATGCATCTAAATTTTGATTTGATCCAAAACAAACCTTTATTATTATGTTTTAATTAAAATTTCATGAGTTGTGTATAACTGTGTTTAATTTTTTTTTTGTGAGTTCTATTGACTCGGTTACAATGTAGTATCTGTACTTTCTCAACCTACTGTAGCACAAAGAGTCAACTGATGCCTCCACTGAGGCTCGAACCCACGTACACCGGGTGCCGCTTAACCACAAGGTCTTTGGCATTAATTTTCCTTAATCTTTGATAATATGTGCACATGGCACATGCATCTAAATTTTGATTTGATCCAAAACAAACCTTTATTATTATTATTATTATTATTATTATTATTATTATTATTATTGTGATTGTTATTGTTATTATTATTGTTGTTATTATTATTATTATTATTATTATTATTATTGTTATTATTATTATTATTATTATTATTATTATTATTATTATTATTATTATTATTATTATTATGTTTTATTTAAAATTTCATGGGCTGTATTTTTTTTTTGAAAAGTCATGAGCTGCTTTTAAACAATGAATTGCTAATTTGCTCTAATCTTTTATAATATGTGCACATGGCACATGCATCTAAATTTCGATTTGATCCAAAACAAACCTATATATTATTGCATTGTTTATTTTTGCACCATAGCTTATTAATGTTACTATTTATATATTAATATTAATTCTACTTGATGGGACTTTAATTTATTGTAGAATCTCATCTTAAGAAGATCCGTCAACTCCTATATTATAAATTTACAATATGCAAACTTGCAAAGTGTAAAATATTTGGTTTTTAAAATTAAAAAAAAAATAGCTATTACTTTTCTTCTTCAATAATTGTTGCGTGTATGATCCACTTTGTCAAATAAAAAAACATGTTGTCAACGCCAGGGCAAATCCAAGTCAAATTAACTCTCAACAATTATGGATTGGTTGTTGGAAAAATTAGATAAATGGTCATATAAAGGGGTAATTTTGTGGTATAGTTTTCAGTGTGATTCACTTATGATTTAGATCGGGTTAAGGTGTGTTAAAATTCTTTTATGTGATATGTTTAATTTGATATATTTTACGTTCAAAATAGATAGTAACGGGATGAGAAATTAATTCTCAAAGTGTACCCATTTAAATGGTGAAAAATGATTTTTTTAAAAGGTTTTTTCCAAAGATATCCCTCCAACTGAGATGATTTTTTTTTTTTATTAAGAGGGAATCAGTTACAACAAAGCCACAAGATTAAGTCAGAATAAACTACCAACATACTAAGTCTCAACATGCTATTCGAAGCATCAATTACGACAGATCAACCCAACCTCTGCTATTCAGTAAGCAGTAGAGGTTTGTGAAGTTCTACGTACTATTTGTACCAAGTTCTACTGTTATCAAGCTTGTGCTATATCTCCAATGTAGTAAAAATCGTTGAGTTAATTATGATTAGTTACAGAACTAATTATGATTAATTCTAATTTTTAATCAGAGAATAACATTGAAATATCATATTTAATTTTATTAAATTTGCATGTAACACCCCAATTTTCACAACTTGGATTTATTACAAAATCCTAATAATACAATACATTGCGGAAGCGTTTAACCAACCAGCAGAAAACTGGGTGTTACCGCCACGCTCAGGTATCTCTCCTATACCCAAACGTTAAGGCTAAACTTACAACATCGACATCCACTTCCATCTTGTTTAGAGCTCATCGGGCTACTAGAGTCCACACTAATCTGCGTCTAATAAAGGACACAATGAAGTGTAGTTAGCACGACGGCTAAGTAAGGAAATCCATTTGTCACTTAAAAGTAGACAAAGGTTTGAAAACATTTAGTGAAACAACATCCTCTCGTCTCGTAAGACAAAATCATTTCTTTCTCAAAGACGTTACAAAATAACTCTTTTCTCGTCTTTAAAACTTCCTTAGTTTCATATAGTAAGAGTGAGGCCTACAACCTCGGGCCATGGCACTCCAGCCCTCCTGTAGGTTCCTCCCTTATCCCAACCCCGGGCACTCAAGCCTTCCCGTGGGCACCTCTCCTTATTCCAACATGACGACATAACGGCGAATAGACTTCGCTCTTAACAATATAACGACCACTGGGCCATGGCACTTTAAGCCACCCGTGGGTCAATCAAGGTCCTCCTCACTTACTTTAGAAACTACGGTTTTGAAAACGTGATTCTTCCTTCAATTTTTTTTCTTACTCAAATCATTTCTTTTGGACATATTTCACCAATGAGTCCAATATTTGAAATCGGCTACCTCTTTAGCCCCTGAAGGATTTTCAAAAATACTTTCAGCGCCCGTAGNATATAAAAATAATCTCCTTGTAGTTTTACTGGAAGGCGTGAGAATGAAACCCAATTTCATCACTTTATATAGCCTCTTCAAATAACCATTATGTCTAAATATATGCTGATGATTTCCCATAAATTAATCCTGACCATGTGTTCAAAAAGCAGTCTACAAACTTGCTCAACCAACTTGAAAAATTGCTAATAAACACGGTCCAAGCTAGACTAAAAAAAAATAGTACTACGTTGTAATAATAATAATAATAATAATAATAATAATAATAATAATAATAATAATAATAATAATAATAATAATAATAATGAGAATAATAATGAGAATAATAATAATAATAATAATAATAATAAGAATAATAATAATAATAATAATAATAATAATAATAATAATAAATTTTGTACAAGGGCATTTATGTCTTTTACATATATATTCCATTTCTATTCCGTTAACCAACCAAACGCTGGAATACAATTCCTAAGTCTATTCCTTCCGCGAACCAAACGCTGAAATACAATTCATATTCTATTCCTTACCTATTCCATTCCTTATGGAATAGCATTCCTATTCCCTTAAAATTCATTCCGTGAACCAAACGTGCTGTTAGAAAATGTGGTGCTTATATACAAATGCAAAATCATTTCATTTTACTTTTCTAATATGCGCCAAAGGTCACTTAAAGCCTTCTCATTCTTTTTTTTTTTGGGATAAACTACGAATAAGCCATCGTACTATTTGGGAAATAGCAATTAGGCCATCGAACTCAAATAACCCCAAATAAGCCATTGAACTTGGTAAAAAAGAGCAATTAAGCCACTAAACCCGTAAAAAAAGAGCAATTAACATATTTAACAGGTTAACTTCAGGTTAAAGTACAAACAAGCCACTGAACTATTTGGAAAACATCAACTAAGCCATCAAACTCAAATAACTCCTAAATAAGCCACGTTTTTTTTATGAGTTTTTTTTTTTGAAAATTAAAAAAAAAAAAACTCATAAAAAAATTTATGAGTTAATTTCATATTTTGTCCTAAATTTATAGGTGACATTCTAGTTTTAGCCATTTTTTATCCGAACATCCTTATTTTTTTATGAGTTATGACCAAATATTTATTTAATCAAATAAAAATTTAAAAAAAAAACATAATTCGCCCAGGGGCAAATTTTTTTTTTTTTTAAATTTTTTTATTTGATTAAATAAATATTTGGCCATAACTCAAAA
>CM008336.1:30335916-30349682 GCA_002525835.2 Ipomoea batatas | reverse complement strand
TTTAATTGCTCTTTTTTATGGGTTTAGTGGCTTAATTTCTCTTTTTTACCAAGTTCAATGGCTTATTTGGGGGTGGGGGTTATTTGAGTTCGGTGGCCTAATTGCTGTTTCCCAAATAGTTCGATGGCCTATTTGTACTTTATCCCTTTTTTTTTCCTAACCTCACAAGTATACTTTGATAATCGATTTTCATTCACACATTATCCATTGTTAGTGTACAATATATTAAGTTTTCGTCTCATTTAGGAGAACTTAAAATCACTTTGACCCGAATCAAATCGAAAGTTGGTCCCATATATATTTGTACAAAAAAATGACCACTCAAAAAATCAATTTTACTAATATTTTCCAACAAATTCTATTAAAAACTTAGATTAATATGATTTTATACATTTTGTGAATATTAAAAATATTTAACAAGAGAAGTTTATTTCATTTTCCATTTTAATAATAGATACAGCAGGTAAAAAGACCTCATATGCTAGTTATGAAAGCAACAGTGAGGATTCTTTTTATTTATTAATTTATTTTGTCTGTAGCTCAATAATGGAATTGCACGATCCACTATGAATTTAACGATCAGTAATTTTATCCACCATAAATAAAATAGAAAATATTTTTTAAATTATATTTTTATGTAAATTTTGTGGGTTGGTTACAAATTTCTTTTGTTTTTTCTTTTTATTTTCAACCATTATATTGCTAAAGTGTGTCACATGTTAGAAAGTTTAATATAAATTTATGGAGAATCACAACCAAATTAGATAGAGTGTTGACTTGATAACGTACCATAATGTTACAAGTTCGTCTTCTAATGAGAGCGGGTCACAACTCACAAGGAGTATACACAATTCACAGTTTCAGATAATGACTACATGTTTCTCTCGTCACCCAAAAAATATAAATCGATATGTTTATATGAATTTTGCTAGCTAATTTCTTAGATTTTTCCTTTAAACCTTGATTTCACCAAAAATCCAAAATACTTATGACATAATTTGTTGTTGAATATGACTTTTATATATACATTTTTTTGTGACAATTTACACCAAGGATCAAGGTCTATGTTACATATGCCATGCATAATGCACTTTGCACTCGCATCATAAAAATAATAATTTAAAGGTTATAGAAATGCCTATTATTGCTTTTTAATATAAAATATCTAATCTCATTATTAGATGCATCCTAAGAATGACTTTATTGCAATTATTGATGTTCACTTTTGATTTTCTACGGAGACCAAGACTTGATGTAGCCAAGATGTCCAACAACTATGGGTGCTAACGTCTTTTCCCCTTTTAAAACACCTTTTTTCCACTGTTTCCTCATAATCATTTGTTCTATAAGTAATCAACTTTTCCTATCCGCTTTCACAAAACAGGCCGTTCTTATCCAATTTTTCTTTATTTTGGAGTTATACTAACTCTATTACAATGTAGTATCCGTTCATAACTATTTTCTCAACCTACTGAAGCACAAAGAGTTCCTCTGAGGCTCGAACCCACTCCCATCATCCATGTGGGAGTCTCCCATTATCCATATGGGAGTGTTAACTGGGATACCGGGTGCCACTAGACCACAAGGTCTTTGGCAAATAAATGTTGGTCATGAGCAAATAAATGTCTAAAAAGAGTAATAGATTTTTAAAAGCTTTTTAAAGAAATGAATTGAAATTATTGAAGTGTTTGCAAGCTAAGATAACCCTGGCCTTGTACTTAATTGCCAAATCTCTTGTTTGTAGCTTATTTAAAGATTTTGCAATTCTTATGGAAGATAGTGCGTGTGTGATATGGTTCAATCAAACGACAGATTAAATGGAATGAATTTGACAGTTTTTGGAATGACTTTCTTCACTTGTACATTCTTTACTGCCTAATTTTCTAACTTCGATGGTTGTCTACAGAGTCACTTTGATTGAAGATTACCCAACTTCTAATCACAAGAAAGTGTTTTAGTCTGAGGAGATAGTTGGATAGAATCTATATGGTTATATTCTTAAGGCTTAATTGTTTTGATGGCTTGAGTACTCGTGCATTTCTTTTTCTCTTAAAAATTAACTTGAAAACTCGTTAGTTTTTTTCTTCTTTTTAAATAAACTTCAAGGAGGGCTCTATTAATAGAGTTGACGAGCCAAAGAGTCAAATGGCTTGGAATCTATATGTTAGCACCTAGTAATATTATAGGTGTCAAAAAAGTTACAATCTCCTCTTTTTTCACTACACGACATTAACCTTTAGATAGCTCAGTCGTTTATTACAGTTGTTGTTAGTTGATAAGACATCTATGATCTACCAGAAGCCCTCATCACAAGAATTACAAGGTTTGTTGTTGACATGTCCGTCGTGTACATGTCTGTTGAAGATCTACTGAACAATCTATTGAGATCTGCTGCGTGCGACAACTTAGTATATGATCTGCCGAATGACTTCTACGTACCAAGACGAAGATTTGTTGCGTAATTATTTGTTAAAAAAATATTATAGACAAGATTAACTGATCACATTTTTAGCAAATAACTAAGTCATACTTTTGTCAGCCTTTACAAAAGTATGATTCTATCAACTTAATAGAATAATCAGTAAAAATTTAGAGATACTAAATTCCTAATATTAAAATTATCAAAATCTAAACAACATTATTTCTAACAATTTCCTATTTTCAATGATACCGAAAGCAAACATTGGAAAAAAGAAAGAAAAAAACAAAAAAATGAAAAAAAAAAAAAACAAACAAACAAAAAAAAAAAACAAAACAAAACCTGAGTACGTAAATAACACTCAAGTGCTATCTATGCGTCGGGCATATATAATATATAAACATAAATGTGTAATCTAACTATTGGTTTAGACTATTAGTTTAAATGGAGAACATGCTTCAATTTGGTATTAGAGTCAACCCCATGCGAAAGATCATGGGTTTGAATCTCCGCGTCACCCGATAAAAAAGATATTAGACTATGATCCATGTGTTTCTTAGAGCTCATAAAAAAGTAATCGGTCTGTACACGTAAGGAGGCGTATTGAGCATGTGTAATGCAACTATCAGTTTAGACTTTTAATTGAGATCGATGAAGCACATGCTTAAATTCTATGCACATGCGCACCCCTTGAAAATTGGAAGTTTATTGATCATTCATAAATGAACACAAAGGCAAGTTATTACAACCTATGTGGCTATGCATATAATAATAATAATAATAATAATAATAATAATAATAATAATAATAATAAAACAAAATGGGAATTTATTAAGAAATGAATCTAAGAGTTTGAATGCTCAGGTAATAGATAACAAGGACCTGATATGATCCTCTAAGCCAAGGAACCTAAAGAATTAAAGACAACATAGGAAGATAAACTAAGACGACCAATAAAAGTTAATCCATCTACAACTGAGTTCGCTTCTCGATCCACATGATTGACCAATGCCCCTGAAGTGCTAAGGGCATTTCCAACCCAAGAAAACTGAAGAGAAGGAAGGAAAAAAAAAAAAAAGAGAGGAGAAAATCATTGGAGGAAAGAGAAAGATTATTTCTCTAAGAGAACTTTCTTTTAGAAAAAAACATTAAATGAGCGTGTGGTCAACACAAGCCGATCAAATGGCGTGTGTTCATGCGACGCGCGGATGGTGACTACTTTAGTTTTTTTTTTTTAATTGAAAACCAGCTTTGTTTTTTTTTTTTTTTTTATTTGCTTTTTTTTATATATATAAAATTCTATATTAGAATTTATATTTAAAATTTAAAATTTTATTAACTTTTGGTATATATAGAATTTAAATATTGATTCCAAATTTTATTAATTGATGGCATATATAGCATTTAAAAAATATACTCCCTCTGTCACATTTTATTGATCAAACCTACCGTTCCACGGTTGCCTCCACTGAGGCACTGAGGCTCAAACCCACGGGGTCGTTTAGCAACCATGGAGAATTTTCCAAAAAAAAAAATGAAGAAATGGAGAAGTGAAAAAAGAAAAATTGGAGAAGTTGTTTACTAAATTCATTCCCCACTCTATTCTTCCAATTCTTATACAAAATTGGAGAGATGAAATGTTCTCTCTAGCTAGAGAACGTTATGCTTGAGGGACATATATATTAGAACTCTGTATTTTATTAGCTCTAGCATTATACTACATCTTTGTATATTATTGGAACGCCATCTACTTTTACCAATCTTGCCCTATCTAGAACTATCTCTTGTATCTCTATAAATACGTCGATTAATTCTATGCAAAAATTATTATTCTCATCAACAATAAGTCCAAGTATAATAGCATTGAGCTAGTAGTAGCATTATCTATAAAGGTTTAATTAAGAAAAAGAAAATTATTAAAATATTTATTGAATATCGTAAATTGATTAATCACTTTATGAGTTAATTAATCGTATAAGATGATGTTATAAAAAGAAAATAAAAGTTCTTTCAATAAACAACTAATTAAACTACAATCAAATAATGATACAACAAAATTAAAAATAGATAAATAATTTGGAAGAAAATATACTATGATTGTTCTAGAACTGAGTGCAATATATAGCAATATTCTACCAGGGGAAACAAAATTACATGAATAACTCAACCGCAAATTATATTGTGTAACATGGTCCACAATGCATTGTGGACCATGATCATAACTGATACTGCAGTTGTGTTGAAAGGATACTGTAGTTGTGTTGAAAAGATACTGCAGTTGTGTTGAAAGGAAATTGCAGTTGCACAAAACAGAGACCGTTTATCCGTTCAACACAACTGCAGTATCCTTTCAACACAACTGCAGTATCTTTTCAACACAACTGCAGTACGGCCTCTGTTCCGCGCAAATGCAGTATCCTTTCAACACAACTGCAGTATCCTTTCAACACAACAACTGTAGTATCAGTTCAACACAACTGCAATATCAACCATGACCCATGGTCCATGGTATAACAACGGTAACTCAACTGGTCATAAAAATAAAATTTGTCATAAAAATTAAGATTTGAGTCTCTCTACAAGAATTATTATTATTATTATTATTATTATTATTATTATTATTATTATTATTATTATTACATAAGGGCATTTTAGTTATTTTACTGCTTCTTACCTTTCAATTCCCTGTACTCCTATTCCTGCATACCAAACACTGTAATTTCAATTCTTACGTTATTTATTGAATTACAATTCCACCGAATTACAATTCTTTTTCCTTAATTCCCTCATTCCAACCAAACGCCCGGAAAAAAATCCTATCAAGAGGGGTCCATACATTTTTTTATTAAAAAAAAAAATGTTTGCAGCTATATAAATATATTCATATTCATATACTCCATCATTTTGGAGAAACATATAAAGATTATTGCCTCAACATACAGAATTATTGGCATCCACCATATTCATTAGCAAAGATGACAGAAGTTATCCTCCATGTCTACGACCTAACCATGAGCGGAAAAGGGAACGACACCGTGAACTACATGGTGGTCCAGATGAACAAGCTCCTCAAAGACGGCATCAATCTCGGTGGCGTCTTCCACGTCGCCGTCCAAATCTACGGCGAAGTGGAATGGGCGTACGGCCACCGCGACAAGGGCAGCGGTATCTTCAGCTGCCCGGCGACCAAGAACCCAAACTACACCTACCGGGAAAGCATCCCCGCCGGTAGGACCCACTGTTCTTCCTCCAAGGTCAATCTCATCCTCAAGGAGCTCCGGGACGAGTGGCCCGGCGACGAGTACAGCTTGGTTTCCCGAAACTCCAAGCACTTCTGCCAGGAATTGTTGGAGAAGCTCGGAGTTCCCAAGCTCCCCGCCTGGGCCAACCGCTTGGCTAACGTCGGCGATACTGCTAAAGACGTCGGTAACAAGCTTATGCAAGCACCCAAAGACGCCTTTAAATTCCTCAAAACCGCTACAGGCGTCGGCGCCGCTGATTCTAATTCCCAGCCCAAGTCATCTAGCTCCTCATTTTTCAAGCCTAACAAGTCCAAATCCAAATCCCAAATCGAAAATCTTCCATTAATCGGATTTGGGGTCAAGAGCATCACCAAAACCTTCCGGGTTAATGCTCCGGTGATCGCCCTTGACGACAAACCGGCAAACGTGGAACCGGAAACTGAAAAAGGCGCCCAGGATTCCGATGAGCCAAAATATTTAGAAGAGGATGGTGAAGAAGAAGAGAAGACAAAGCGGCTTCCAGCAGCGCCGGCCTGTCTCCTTATTGAAGATGGCTCGGAATCGCAAACTGGTGATTGTAAAGGGGGGAAGAAGCAGCACGCGACGGAACCCATTGTGGAGGAGCCAATTTCAGATGAAGAAGAATATTCGGATTCCGAAGACGAAGCCCCAGTCATGAAGAATACTCAGCAAAAGTTGAAGGCAATGAAACCCATATCTGCAGCTTAATTAAATTAAGAATAATCCAAGCCAGATCGAGTTAAGCTTATAGGCTGTGTGGTGTTTGTTCAAAGTTAGTATTGTGTGAGATTGTGAGTTTTAGTTATGGATGTGTACTGTGTAGTCTACTACCTTTGTTCTGTATGGTAAACTAAGACGTACTTCATCAATTCTCGGTCTTAATTTCTTCTATTCTCGACCTCCTTGTTATATTTCTTTGCTCCCAAACCTTGTTATATTTCTTAACTTCACGAGCTGAAGCCCGAAAAGGGCTAAGTTTATCATTTGATGACTAGAAGATTGTAGGGTTAAGGCTGATCAAGGGTCAAGTTCATCAATTGGTAGTTAGAAGGTCGTTGAGCGGAAGCCGGTCAAAATTCTAAGTTCAACACCCTGTCTCTCGAAAATGTGAACACCTATAAGAAAATAAAGTTGCTAGCTTTTGACATACTGATAAGCGCTTGCATGGCCGGATTTTAGGGCGTGCATAATATGTAATAGCACATGGCCCCCATTTTTAAAGGATCCAATATTAATTTTTGACCTTGCAACTTAAGAAATTTTTTCAAAAATATCTATAATTAATCTTAAAACTAATCAGTTTTATCCCAAATCACTTCTCTCACCTAATAATTAGGACCTAATTAATTAAGCATGCATGACAAAATCATTCCATTACGTCAGAATGATGATTCAAACCCTGAATTTGCATAAATAACTTGAAACCCAATACCATTCACTACCAATGCCATTCACCATTAAAGGTTGCACTTATACTTTTGGTAGGATCTCATTTATTTATAAAAACGGAGCCACAGCAATTCAAAAATCGACCCTAACGCTTGATCCTAATAAGTGGTAAAAGAGCAAATCGTGTGCATATCCATTACAAATGTGTATAGACGTGCCTTGATAATCTAAATCGGTATATATGATGATCGATCCCGATGAGTAGACTGCAAATACTGAGCACTCCTAACAATAAGTTTCTTTCTCATGATTGCTTATGAATTCTACTGCAACATGCCTCCATTTATGTACTGCTAATTGTGGGTAGCTGGGCAGCGTGCATGTGGTTGCGAAATTAGCTTAAGTCTTATGGACTGTTTCGTTAGATGTAATTTTGATATGGTTGAATTGTAATTCTGTGGATATTAAAGTTACGTCGTTTAGTTGGAGGAAATTGCAATTCCACCGAATTACAATTCCCGTGTTTGGAAACCTGAAAAATGACTTCCGAAAAATGAGTCATTTTTCAGAAAACATTTTCTTTTCCGGTATTTGGCTGCACAACGAAAAACTGTCTTTTTGTATTTGGTTCATTTTTCGAAAAATAAGCAGGAAAATGAGCAGAATTGTATAATTCATTTTTCAACTCAAATGAGTTTATTTTGATAATCAATTTTTCATTCACCCGGTGGGGTTAGGGTTAAAAAAAAGAAGCCCGCTAAGGCCCGTGACTCGCACGAGCTGCGGGACAACCCTAAAAAAAATGTGTATTGTGTACACTATATATTCACGTGTACTGTGTACACATGAATATATATTCATTCGTGTACACATGAAAGAATTCATGTGTACATAGTACACATTTAAAAAAAAATAAAAAATAAATAAAAAAGTCCGCGGGGACCGCGTGGGTGGGCTAGGGTTGCATGAATCCTAGCCCGCAGGCCTAATGGGTCGGCTCGCAAAAGTTCATCAAAAATTAAGTCCGCGGTGTCCGGGCCTAATGAGGCGGGCCGGCCCGCTTTGACAATACTAATGTTATTATTTGTAGACTTTACTTATTTTTTTTAAACTTTGAATTAAAAAAAAAACAAAACAAAAAAAATAAAACAAAAACAAAAATCACGGGTCACCGGCCAGTCCACGTGGGGCGGGTTAGGGTCCCATGGACTAGTGTTGTAAAAAGTAAAAACTAAAACCACACCATTTCGACAAATTTTGCATGTGCATATCTCTTGGAAAATGACTTCCCCAAAAAAAGAAAAGTCATTTTCACCAAAAACATACCTATTTTCCTTTCACTAAGGCATCATTTTCCATTGACCTCATTTTCCCCCCTCTTGCCAAACACTGAAAACTCGGAAAATATTTTTCAGAAGTTATTTTCCGAGTTTCCAAACGCACCCTAAATGTTAATTGCAATTCGGTGTTCAAGAGGGACAAAAAATAAAAACAATTTTGTCCCTCCAATAATACTCTTTGTCTTTTTATTTTTTGTTTTTATTACATACATTTCCCACCGAATTACACGTTCGCTCTGAGAGGCACAGGAGCTGGCCCAGGGGGGATCGTCGCTTGTGGGAATGGAACCCGAGTTCTTTCGGAATTCCTCCCCACAAAGAGAGCTCACTTGCCACTTGAGCTACCCCATTGGGTTTACTAGTTGCACCTTTGCTTTTAAGTGAGTTTGTACAATTGTACATTCTCATGTCCCTTGAGCCCATGGGCTACACAATTCATAATAATCACGTACTAAAGCTTGCAAAGCCCCTTGGTCCTACGACCAAACANAAAGAAAAAAATGTGGAATGACTAAAATACCCTCATTATTTTAATTTTTAAAATTTTTCGGCGAAATTTGGCCGGCAATTTGGCCGGAGTGACCAAAATTGATAAAAATTGAAAAGTCATGGTATGCAATTAACACTTTTAAAAGTCGTGGACTGAAATTAAGAGGACCCCTATAATCAGTGGACCAAAATGACAATTTGCTCTTATAGCAATACTAAAGTATCATTTTAATTATATTCTATTATAGTTTCATTTGATCATATAAATTATTGCCTGAGCTCTATTTTTTGTTTCATTTTCCACACACATTAGTTTAATCATAGTAATGTTTTCAAGTATTATTTTAATTGCACTATATATTATTGTATGGCTTTGGATTTAGTTTTATTTTCCACGCTCACTAAATCATTATAACAATACTAAAGTATCATTTTAATTATGCTACAGTTTCATTTGACAATAATGTGTTCTGTTTTTTAAGTTTCATTTTCTACACGCACTAATTTCATTATAGTAACACTAAAGTATCATTTTAATTCTACTACAGTTTCATTCGATAATTATGGTGGACAATGTGTAGACCATGGTCCACTATATAACAATTGTACTTCAATAGGCAAATTATTGTGTTGACAACGGTCCTAAACGACGTCTTTGAATTTTATGAGTTAGAATAATGTACATTATGAATTAGAATAACTTACTTTATGTGTCAGAATAATGTAAATTATATGTTAGGAAAATGAAACTTATGGGTAAGATAATGTACTTTATGAGTTATAGAAATGTATGTTGCAGTGGGTCGCGTGAAAAAAAAAATTGCGCGAAACTACGTCATTTTTGAATCGTGGTCCACACAGCTCTGTGGACCACGGTTGACGCAATAACTATTGAATTCAATAAGATTGTGCTTATTATTCATAATGTAGGATTTCTATTCCTTGTAGGGCTCGTAGCCCAAAAATATGTATAAATAGATCACCCATACATAGGGACGAGGATGCAATTTTCACTATTCACAAGCAATTCTGAGCAATACAAAATATTTATTCTCTCTAAATTCTCAAGCTCCATATATTTTCTTTGTATTTTTTTCATATAGTTGTTATTTTAATGGTAATGTTGGTCAGTCATTGACTGTCCAAAAATCATAAAACCAACAGTAATTAAGTCTTCTAGTGGTCATGAGTTCGAGCCTCAGTGGAGCGATACTGACTCTTTGTGCTCCAATAGGTTAAGAAAGTATGTTTGAACAGATACTATAATGTAATAGAGTTAGGATGCGTTTGGTTCGCACATGGGAATCGAAATCGGAATAGGTATCAAATACTTGGTAAGAGTAATGGATTTTGGTGAAAGTATATAGCATGTTTGGTAGTTGGGTGGAATGTGAATGATTATTAATAGTTGGGGAAGAAATGAGGAAGGGAAATGAAACCCTTATTTAATAAGGGTATGTGTTTTCTCATTAATAGGGTATTCCAAACCCATAGTAGCATTCTCAAAACCTATCAACCAAACACTAGCAATCACTTTTATACCGATTCCTTATCTCTAAACCTACCAACTAAACACACCCTTAGTTGTATTAAAAAAAAAAGTCTTCTAGTGGTTAAGCTCTAACTGATGTATTGATTATGCATAGAATGTATAAAAATTCCTAAAAACAAAGAAAATAGGACATGCATGCTCACATTTTTACAACATAGAACAATAATTTTCCAATCTTCTCTAAAACATTCAATTTTAGTTAAATCACAGTCCAACTTTGTGGGTTTAAGTTGGTGTAGCCCTTAAGTTCATACCACACATTCAATATTGGCATCCTCTCTGAAGATCAGTACAAAAATTGACATTACTAATCGTAACAAGCTTTAAAAGCATCTTAACATTATGAACCAATGACAAAATTAAAGAAGGGACGAGAAGTCTCTATGTGCCAATTAATTCACATTCACATTACTAAATCGTACCAAGCTTTAAAAACATCTCAACATTATGAACCAATGACAAAATTAAAAAAGAGACAAAAAGCCTGTATGTGCCAATTAATCCACGATTTATGCAATCAATTGATCCATGGACACTCCCTAGTGTGTATTAGAAAGGAAAGAATATATTAATCACAAGAGAAGCACAATACAATACAATACAAGGTTTAAATAGAGAAGATCCTAACAACTTTGGACCAAAATTACAGGAGAGAAATTATAACAGACTAGACCAAATCAAATAGAATAAATATAATAACTATAATAAAACATATACAGATACTACTCCTTAATATGCCCCTGCAAGATGGAGGAACCATCGGTTACACCAATCTTGGACCTGAACCACTGAAAGAGAGCTCGACCCAATGGTTTAGTTAACATATCCGTGACTTGCTCACTTGCGGGGACATGACGGACGGACAAAAGCCCTTCAGCCACCATATCAAGCACAAAGAAATAATCAAAAGCAAGATGTTTCATTCTGGAGTGGAAAATTGGATTTTTACAGACATATGTAGCGCCAAGATTGTCACACAGTAGCAGCGGCGATTCAAACAAGACAACTCCAGCTTCCCTTAGAAGATTTTGAACCCAAACAAGCTCAGCAGCAGCGTGTGCCAAGGCCCGATATTCTGCTTCCGTGGAGGACTGAGACACCGTCTTCTGTCTTATAGACTTCCAAGATATAACATTATGCCCAAGATAAACAACATAAGCAGTCGTAGACCGCCCTTTCTCCCGTAAATTACCCCAATCTGAGTCAGAAAAAGCAGATAGCCACAAAAGAACGTCAAACATCAATAACATACCATGATGAGTTGTACCTTTTAAGTAC
The DNA here is from genome assembly GCA_002525835.2 of Ipomoea batatas. Classification (NCBI taxonomy): domain Eukaryota; kingdom Viridiplantae; phylum Streptophyta; class Magnoliopsida; order Solanales; family Convolvulaceae; genus Ipomoea; species Ipomoea batatas. Next base: position 30,337,952 of record CM008336.1, on the reverse strand, counting down.
CTTAGGACACGCTTCGCCCCTTGCCAATGTTCTGCATCTGGGGCATGCATAAATTGTGCCAGTTTATTGACAGCATATGCTACGTCTGGCCGAGTAACAAGAAGATATTGTAGTAACCCAATCAACCAGCAGTACCCAGTGGCATCAACCACCTAGCTAGAATCACCACACGACGCACCATTGACAACCATAGGAGTGGATACTGGTTTAGCTCCGTCCATGCCGAACTGAGTTATAATGTCAACAAAATAATTCTTTTATGATAAGAAAACTTCAAGTGAAGTGGAGATCACCTCAACACCTAAGAAATAGTGGAGAGGACCCAAGTCTTTTAATGCGGATTTGGTGGCCAGAGTCAATACAAAATCGTCCAGGTACATAACATTATTCCAGTAAGAATAATGTCGTCAACGTAAACCATGAATTACGCCAAAACACCGTTGGAGTTATAAACAAATAATGGAGTATCTGCCCGGGAACGAGTAAAGCCTGTAGAAATAAAAAAAATTTGGATGGCTCTAAATACCAGGCACAAGGTGCCTACTTCAAGCCATACAATGCCTTACAGAGTTTACAAATAGAGGAAGGGTACTATGCATCTTGATACCCCGAGGGTTGTTTCATATAAACATCCTCGTACAGAGTTCCATGAAGGAAAGCATTGCTAATATCTAGTCGCCGAAGGGACCACTTGCGACTCAAAGCAATTGTTAAAATAACCCGAATATGACGAGCTTCATGACAAGACTAAATGTTTCAAAATAATCTCATTCTTATTCCTATAAGAATCCTTTGGCGACCAAGCGTGCCTTATAGCGGTCAACCGTACCATCCGACTTCCGTTTAATTTGGTATATCTACTTGCATCCAATAGTTCGATGACCATCTCTTGGAAATAAAACCCATGTCTGATTATGTTGCAACGCTACAAATTCTTCGTCCATGGCAATACGCCATAGTGGATCTTTCAAAGCTTGAGTAATGGTGGTAGGCTCAAGACAAATAGGTAGTGGATGAACGGTAGCATGATTCACAAATTTTTCAACATAGTATTTTGGAGTTTTGTTTCGATGGCGTTTAGAGCGACATGGAACAACAAGCAGCTGGGAATTTCGACCAGTGGGTGGTAGACTTTAGCCGGTGGGTGGTAGGCTTTGGACGGTGGGAGGCAGACTTTGGATGGTGGGAGGTTGAGAATGTTCTGAGGTTGTCGGCTGATTCGGCACAGTAAGTCGCTGGGAAATTTCGAAGGTGGCCGGCTGGAGATGTTGGGCGGTAGGTATGGCGTTGGTATATTGCATGTAGAGTGGTGTTGTGGTGACGAGGAGGATGAGGCCTGGGTATGTGTTGGTAATGCATGGTCTACCGGTAAGGAATTAATGGCAGAAGGGGTTAAATCATGCATTGGGAGTGAAACAAAAGTGGGCATAAGATTAGCAGGAGGATATGAGCTCAAATTGGCGTCCACGCATTCAGGTTGAGTAGGTGATGTAGACTGAAGAAGCTGACAAGAAGGAAATTGACTTTTAACAAATTTAACGTGCCGAGAAATATACCTATGGCTAGACAGAGGATCCCAACATTTGTATGATGCTTGGGATGTTAAATAGCCTAAGAAGATACAAGGTATGGACTTTGATTGTAATTTGGTCCGTACATAGGGCTGTAACCAAGGATAACAGAGGCAACCGAAACTTTTGAGACGTTTAAAATTGGGTATTTTCTCGTACATGCATTCAAATGGAGACTTATTTGCTAGAACTGGCGTGGGAAGACGTTGATAAGGTATACAACAGTTTGGACGACATGAGACCAAAATGATATAGGTAATGACGCACTATGCAACAGAGATAATGTTGTCTCCACTATATGCTGGTGACGACGTTCCGCCGTCCCATTATGTTCAGGAGTATGTGGCGGTGTGGTGAAGTGGGATATTCCAAAAATGAATTAAATAATGGAATTAATTTAATGAATTCACCCTCGTTAGAGCTGTCAATACGGGCTGGCGGGCCTAAACGGGGCGGGCTAAAAAA
>CM008336.1:30317172-30329705 GCA_002525835.2 Ipomoea batatas | reverse complement strand
CCCTCCAATCCTCCATAAAGTAGGATGGATACTTTCTAAAGTACTTCATGTCCTCTTGGTTATACGGAGTATAATAGTATCAGACTGCTATTTCTATCAGCTATTTTTACTATTTGTTGTGACAAACTGGTAAATGTCTGGAATTGCTAATTTTAAGATATCTATGTATTATTTTTTTCTTTCATTGCCATTCTAGATCCATTCAGGCAATTTAACATTCACTTTGCTAGGTACTTGATGTCTATACTGGACCAAATGGTTTGCTAATGGGTGGAAATTCAGTTAGACCATGGCTATTTATAGATTCTTCTACAATTGACCCGCAAACATCAAGAAATGTCTTTGGGGCTGTCTCTGACTGCTCTTTGAGAGAGACAAAAGGTGCACCTACGAGAATAATGCTTTGATGTTTCAATTGTCTACACTATTACTTTTTTGTAGGCTCCTTGATTTACAGCTTGCTACCGTTATCCTTCTTGGTTATTTGTTCTACTTTTTGGTTCATGAAATTTTCATATCTTTTTAGCTATCTACTTCTGGTTTTCTTTTTATTACCTTAGATTTGTGTTACCTAATTTTACCCATAATTGCTGTCTGTAATCCTTCCCTTACTCTTGAAATAAGTTATGCCATATAAAACCTGCATTCTTGCATGGCACTTGGAAATGAAGTTTGACAGTTACTGGATTTAACTCTTCCACTTAAAATTCCTAAGAAGCTTTAAGAGATCTTTCATCTCAATTTTAGTTCTCCATCCAAATAGTATAGCCATATACTGTTGATGCCATCAAATGGGCTCAGAGTTGTGATGCATCTTGATCACTTTACGTTTGTTTTTGTTGATATGCTATTATTTATTTATATATGGAACTTGGAATTCTCCAAGTCCTCCATGCAATTAGAAGCTCTCAATTCTCATGCATCAGTTGACAGTACTATAGAAGGTAGTATTTTATATTTTTATACTGGGTTGGGGTTACCTAGGTTATAGTTTCCTTTACAGTCAAAATTTTCTCACCTCGTCAGGCTATCTGGAAAAGTCTATTCTGCCTCCAAAATGTCCAAGGTTTTGCCTTTAAACTTTACATCCCAAAAAATGGCCACGAATATCAATTTACCGCCACATCTTTACTAATGCTAGTTTTTATTGACAGTGTCCATTGCATTTTAATAGTTTTGGCAAAGTGATCTTTTCCTTTATAGTTGGCCAGGAGGCTCCTTCCATGCTGGATGCTCCTGTGTCTGGTGGTGTTCTTGCAGCAGAGACTGGAAGTCTTACTTTCATGGTATCTACATTTTGTCTTCTAAGTGATTGGAATAAATGAAGCAAAGGATTCTGTGTGCTGTAGTGTTTTTAGTGAATAAGTTTTTCCCAATATGAATTCTTTGTCATTTGAAACACTGATGGTTTACCATATTAGGCCAGGAAAATGGTTTAACTCCTCTTCTAATTGATTAAATAATATTGGTTTATGCCAGTGTATCTCAGGATGAAATCTAAGTTAATGTGATGTTAACTTAAAATTTCATGAGTTACAGATAAACCCTAATAACTATGGAAAGAAGTATACTAGTTCTGAATTTTGATAAGGTGTATAGCAAAAGGAAAGGTAGTTCTTTCAACCCACTCATTGCTGGCCACATGTGCAATCAAATAAAATTGTTGAAAAAGCTTATGGTTGGTTGGTATGACATCACATTTCCTGGACACCGCAGGTGGTTTCCCTGTGCCACCACCAGTTAGCATCATGTGATAATATGATATAATTTGACATGATATCAGTTACCTAAGCTAGTAATCATCGCTCCATTTTGGCAAAATTTTCTTTTAATTAAATTGTTTTTTGTTTGAACTGATGAACAAAATATGGCATGCATTCAGGTTGGTGGCTCAGAAGAAGCTTACATAGCTGCAAATCCCTTGTTTCTGACAATGGGCAAAAACTCAATTTATTGTGGTGGATCGGGAAACGGTTCAGTATGTTTGTCTAGACCTTTCAAATGTTTATCAATTTGTTTACTATTTAAAATTCTATGTCAGTCTTTCTCTAAAGTTCTATTAGTAGGCATCTGAAACTGCAAAACTAGTGTATGTGGATGCATTTGTACTACAAGACCAACTAGAAAAATAGATCCACCGTTACTAACTGGTATAACGTCACCCAGAAATCCAAATGTCAGTGTACAATGATCAAACTATTCTATGAATCGGGACCCAGACGGCCAGACCTTTTAGAAACTCGTTTACTCTTTTTCTATGAGCTTGTAGTTGGGAGGTACTGGGGGTTTGAAAAGGATATTATTGGACGTAAACTTTGATGTATTAGTAACCTGGAGCGGTAACTAGTAAGAATTGAGTCATAATTCTCATTTTTTTTCAACTTGATGGCAGCTATTGCTACTAAACATATCAGATATGCTTGTCTATGTTAGATTTAAATCAATAAAGTGTTAAGAGTCCAATACTTATTTCTGTTGTAGTGGTTGATTTATCGAATGATCTACCTGAAATATGCATATGTAGATTTTTATGTGTTCGGGAGATAAAGAAATAGCAGATATATAGTGAAAATTAACAGTAAACACTTGCAGACTGTTTTTCCTTCATTGTGCATTTTTCCTAATATTTTAAAGCAACTCTATTGAAATTTATCATTATGGTGCAATCAACAATAATAAAGAACTGTAACTTTTCAAACTTACTAGAGTAAAAGCTTCTTAAACAAATAAACATCACATGGAAACAGTGCACATTGTACTTATGAGTTATGACCAGTCAAAGAAATATTCTCATTGCTAAAATAATTTTCTTTTAAAACTTGTCAGACAGCAAAAATTTGCAACAACTTGGCAATGGCTGTAAGTATGCTTGGGGTATCAGAAGCCTTTGCCCTTGGTCAGTCACAAGGGATTGCATCAAGTACTCTAACAAAAGTATTTAATTCTTCAAGTGCTCGCTGTTGGAGCAGGTATTAATTGCAATCTTTTACCTCTTAAAGAATAATTTTATATTTGTATATATTTTACTTTAAAGAATTTTCAATGGATACTTATGTACACAAACTGACAAACATACAAGTTTCTATTGTTAATATTCCGTCTCTGCAAAAACTGCAAGAATAAAATGGTAAAACTTGTGAATTTATCATTTACTGCCTTCATACTATGAAATGTAAATAAGAATATATAAATGCACACATCGAAAATTTTAATTAATGTTTATTGTTCATGTTCACAGAACAATATACTCCGTAAATGTAAAAGATGTGCATTATTTCTTCATCTAGAACCTGAACTGATGAATTATTCCGTAGTCTGTAAATTCTGTTTCAAAGATTTACTTATTCTGGAATTGGTATAATGGTTTATGCCCAACAAAACTGGAAATATTGTAGAAAAAATAACACTCAAAGGAAGAAAACTGGTGTGTTTGTTCTCATTGATTAGAGAGGTATTTTTAGGCTACAATAGAGATCACCAACAACCCATACCAGATTATTAGCAAAATATCTGGTGAAATCAAGGTTCAAATAAAAATAAAAATAAAAAATAAAAACTTCATCTCTAATAATCTTGTGAACAAGAGTTCAAATTTAAAGCAAATAACTAAAAACATATCAAAACAGAAAATCTAAGCAAAAAAAGCACATGTTTTAACAAAATGAATGAAATATCTTTCAAGAGTTGTTGTGCTCAAGTCTCAAGCAGACAAGCACAAAGTTTGTGTTGAATGGTAAAATGTTTGCTGCAAACAGAAAAATTCTTGATATTGTACGTGGTCCTGACAAAACCCCATGAGGGGGAAATATACTTAGGCTGCTTAGTTTGACATATTAAATGTTGCTTATGACTGCATGGACTATGATCTTTCAATGCCAAATGGATGGTCTAGATTTTTGCTTTTGTGCATTTTATCCATTTATTTATTGGTATAGATTGCGACCTTGTCTCTTTCATTTATGAGAATGCAAATGACACTATGACAGTGACACATATAATCCTGTGCCTGGTGTAATGGATGGGGTGCCCTCTTCAAGGAATTATGAAGGAGGCTTCATGTCCAAGTTGATGGTATGTGGTACACTATGTTCTTCAGGAAGTAGATAACCTCCATTCATATGTTTTGATTTCAACAATACCCTGGTTCATCGATTTCAATTCTATTAGCATCTGAATGGAAATTACTTAATTACCTGAAGAGGTTATAAACAAAAAATCTGCCATGCATTTGTTATCTAAAATTTAATATATTAAAGTCCATTATGTTTTAAAAAAATAATAATAATAAAAAGGGAAAACAACACTTTTGGCCCCTGAATTGTTTCGCTTTTGGAAATTTGGTCCCTGTTAATTGATTTAAGCATATTTAGTCCTAACTCTATTAGAATACAGTATCTGTTCATAACTACTTTCTCAACCTATTGAAGCACAAGAGTCAGTATTGCCCCCACTGAGGCTCGAACCCACCACCTCCCGTATACAGGGAAGGTTTTGATGCCACTCGACCACAAGGTCCTTGGCAAGCATATTTAGTCCTTTAATTGTCTATTATATTACACTTTCAGTCCCTGGTATTATATAATTACCAAACTCTATTAGCAAACTCTTTTTTATGAGGTTTATTTTTGTCATTTAGAATCAGCATTCATAGTTAAAGTCTCATTTTCTCCATGTGAATGCCATTTTTAACCATGAAAATTGATACTAAATGACAAAATTAAACTCATATGTTAATGGAGTTTGACAATTATATAACAATAGGGACTAAAAGTGCAACATTATAGACAATTAAGGTGCTAAATTTGTTTAAATTAACTTACAGGGATCAAATTTTCAAAAGGAATTGAGGGGCCAAAAGTGTCTTTTTCCCTAATAAAAAATAGTTTTGCTCTTGCAATGAGCAACATGCATTTATCATGGGAAGCATATATAGCGTCATCCCAGTGTATTTTGTTCTTTTGTATTTATTCTGGCATTGGTAAATTTATTGATCACGAGTGTATATTATTGCCTCTTCTTTTTGTTTTCAGCTTAAAGACCTAAAGCTTGCTCAAACATCAGCTAAAAATGTAGAACTAAGATGCCCTTTGACATCACAAGCAGAGGAGATGTATGTCTTCTTGTCTAACTTAATTACAACTCTCTAAAGAATTTTGAACATTGAGCCTTTACGCTAATACGACTTCTGTTAAAGTTTTTAGTATAGCTAAAGCACAACACAAACCTCTTAGGAATGTTAATCTCATTTTATAAGCTTTGGTTAATAGCCACAGCACAGTTACAAACTGTCAAGGAGAGGAGAAATTGTTATTGGATTTCCTAATTTGCTCTTGGTTACCACATCCAGATATGCAAAGCTCTGCAATGATGGTTACGAGGCCAAAGACTTCTCCTGTGTTTTCCGGTATTATTATTCTGGAAAGGATGAGCAGTAAACTACGAGAAATTGCTTTAAGTAGCTAAACAAGTTGGGATCTTCTGGCATTGGATCTGGAAAAGGGGGCTCAGGATTGATTGTTTTCGAAGTAAATGTTCCTCTATCCTTGTATTCATATGCAATGCACATTCATAGTAGTAAATGTTTGAAGTAATTGTTCTTACATTTGTGTTCATACTTAACCAAATAACAACATTATGGTGTCATCCATTATTTGTGTGAAATATCTTTGTTCTCTAAAGCTCTCATAATACATTGTTGTCAGCTGTCAGGTACTCAGGTTCATCAGAACTAGGATAAGATGTTAGCCCTTTTAGCAACTAAGAGCTTATCAGCCAATTTTAGCTTATTTGATCACTATTAGTTGTTTGATTTGGTTAAATATTCAATAAAATGTTTGATTAATTAGCTTTTTGGAATAGATTATTGCTCTAAAATGCTAAAATTAAAAAAGCTGCTTATCAGTTTTTTGAAAAAGTCATTTTGCATATAATCAGTTATCAACTAACAACTAAATTCTTCAGATGGCATGTAGTGACCCTTCTATATGGGAGGTCATGAGATCGAATCTCAATGGAGGACGGTATGACTCTTTGTACTTCAATAGGTTGAGAAAGTATAGATGAGCAGATACTACAATGTAATAGAGTCCATAGTATTAAAAAAAAAAAAAACTAACTAAATTACCAAACATTTTTCTACAATTAGCTAATGCTATCAACAAGTCAAATTCACTAACTACTAATAGCTATTTACGAAACATCATTATTATATTGGTTGGCATTTTAGAACATATCCATCCAAAGTGTACAATTCCAGGTGCTCTTGACTATGATGGGGGAAATCATAGCTATTGAACTCCATCAATCATGCCGCTCAATAATTCTTCAGAAGAATATTTTTCCCTTTTTTTCCCTGCAATTATGTTGTAAAAATGATGTAAGGGATTGATCAAGAAGATAAATTACAGATTGCTTCCACTGAAGAGATAAAAGTTGTGCTAAACAGCCTATACCAAAGAGGGAATGTGGTGTGATGCATGTTCAACACGTTGTTTGACAGAGGAGGTGAAAATAGTGCTTGCTACATTCTACTATCCTCCAAAGGGTACCATAAGTGATATGGGGATAAATATAAGTAACAAGATTAGGGATAATGCTTACTCAACTTGTAAATTAATATTACACTAGGATTTGTTTGAAAATTTGCAAAATGTTTTTGGAAAATAATGTTTGGGAAATGACTCATTTTTAGAAAAATATTTTTTTTTTTTTTTTGGTGTTTGGTTAGAGGTTAGGAAACTATTTCTTTCCGTTTAGCAGAAATTTAAAAAATTGTATTATTTTTGTTTGGTTCATTTTGATGATGATTATGATGATGATGAGTGGTGGTGGTGGTAGTGGTTGTGGTTGCGGTGGTGGTGGTAAAGGTGGTTATAATGGTGGGATAGTGGTGGTGGTAATAATAATTCAAAAACTAACTCGAAGCAATGAATATTTTTCTTTAACTTTATTTTCTTTGAATAATCAAGCATGGAAAAGTAAGAAAAATAATCAATTTTTTTTTAGTTTTCAAACGGATCCTAACTTTGGATTGAACGTTTCACATAAAACAACATACAATTTTAAGCACTTCTCATGCTAGAAAAAGGAAATTTCATTCAAACTCTTCAAGAAATCATGTGCTTACTCCTCAGCCAATGGCTATTTATACATCTTAAGCTAGTAGCTCTTTTCAAAAGGCATAATATAATTTGAAAGCAATTAAACAAAATTAATTTCCTTAGTTGATCCCCTTTTTCATAGAAAGGTCAAAGGTGTTGAACTTCAATTAACTTGAATGAAAGTATTAAAGGCTTCTTTAATCCTTTTTTACTTTGATCTTGTTACTTGGCCATTTGAAACCTTCAAAGGATCTTGGCATTGTTGCTCTTGATTCTCACCAATCACTCGCAACATAGTTATTGCACACTACATAAATTACATTTCTATCCAGAAAGTAACAAATATATTCGTTAATGTCAATAATAAGCACATTCTTAACATCATTTTCATTTAACATAATAAAAATATAAGAAGATAGAAATCTGGATCTTGACTAGGTAAATTACTTATACAGTTGTAGACAAGTATATTCGTTAATGTCAATAATAAGCACAATCTCAACATCTTTTTCATTAAAAAAAAATAGAAGATAGAAATCTTGGCTAGGATACTTATACAATTGTAGATGGTAATGTAAGAATGGTTGCAAAATGAATAGATGTTGCTAAATTTAGCGATAGAATTAGAATTTGTCGCAACACTTTAGCGACGGACATCACTAAAGTGAATAGCGACAGATGTTTTTCATTTTTAGCGACGGAATTCTTCATCGCTATTTTTACATTTTTTTATCGTAGTGGCAGCTGCATATTCAACCGTGCAAATTGACCAACAGACGTGTTACAACTACCTTTAGTAAAGGCAAAATAGCACAATTCTCATTTATGAAACATGATTCAATTGATTGATCAATTTAAATTAATATTAGCTTTACTTTTTTCTACTTGAAGTATATCGTGTACTTTACTCTGTTCACAAAAATATTGTTCAACCATGAAAGGACTTTCAACACTGCTGGAAATGAGCAATTTTCCGACCACCCAAAAGTGGTTGGAAATAACCCGAGTCCGGTCGGAAACACCTGTTCCGACCAAATTGGGTGTTCGAAAAAACCATTGTCGTTAATTTCGACCACCAGCGGAAGTGGTTGGAAATAGCGGCCACCTTATAGAGTCGTCGGAGAAAGCAACCAACCAAACAACCAGACAAATAACCAAAAAATTATTTATTTATTTATTTTGGTGGTCGGAAATGAAGACCAAGAAATCATTCCTGGTTTGGATTTTCCGACCACCTGGTGGTCGGAAAGTGATCGGAAAATCTGGACCAGAAATGATTTCTTGGTCTTCATTTCCGACCACCAAAATAAATAAATAAATAATTTTTTTTTTTTAAAATTTACACTTTCTCTTGCTGCTTTCCTACAAATTATCAACTGCTTTAGCAAATTTAAAACAAGTAGTAATTTCATAGCACAGCAAAAATTATACATTTTAATAGCAAGTTTAGTTACATAGTGTTTCATTCTAATTTCCACTTTAAAAGACCTAGCTTCCAATTCTAAAATCCTACTATACAAACTAAAATATTTCCTACACCACAAGTAGCATCACAAAAAAAGTTAGCTTCCAATTCTAAAATGCTACTATACAAATCAAAATATTTCCTACACCACAAGTAGCATCACAAAAAAAGTTAGAATATTCTATGATCTATTGGGCTTGCATAGGAGATTGTGTGCCATCATTGAATCCAAGGTCATCTAGTCCAACACCACTACTTTCATGGCTATTGGCTCGATCAGTAGATTGGAAACGCTGTTGATTTGAACAATGAAGTGCAGCAACTTCAGCTACCAGCCATGCTACTTGTCGCCAGGATTCGAATTGGCTAGGGTTTTGGATTGTGGTGCATGGTGTTGATGGGTTTTCTAATTCTCTAGTTCTTGAGTTGACCTCTGCCGACACTGCAGCATTCTTCTAACAGTTTTTGGACGGGCTTGGCGTACTTGGAATTTCTCGATCAGGGCATTGCCTACTCTAAGAGAAGACCCGAAGCGGACTTGGTGGGTTTGGCCGACTAGGCTGCCGCCTACGCCGGGTATGCTGCTGTCGCCACTCAAATTCAGAGTTTTATTTTATGGGTATTGCACTACAAAAAAAAAAAACCGAAAATAGCGACGGACAATTTCCGTCGCTAAACGGGTAAAATCCGTCGCTAAACTGGTTAGCGACGGAAATCGTCTGTCGCTAGAATTTAGCGACGCAATTTTTTTCGGTTGCTACGTTAAAATAATCCATCGTAATATTTGTTCGAGCGACGATTTCGACGCTGATTTTTGCGACGAATTGGTGACGGAAACATATGTCGCTATACTTAGCGACAGAATATCCGTCGCTAAACCCATAACGTTTCCGTCACTAAAATGCTACGACGACGATTTGATGACGAACTTTGCGAGGGAATAGCTATGAATTTTTCTGTCGCTATACTTAGTGACGGACATGTCCGTCGCTACCCCGGAATTTGTCGTCGCTAATTCATTTTTATTATTTGAATTTGATGTCATTAGCTACGATTTAGTGACGGAATTATCCGTCGCTAAAGTTAACTACTAATTTTTTCGTCGCTATTTCGTCAGTATTCTTTATTTTATTAGATACTTAGCTACGAATTTACTACAACATTTGTCCGTCGCCAAATTGTAAAAAAAAAAAAATTATACCCGCTAATTAATATCACATATCTAAATTAAACCTATAATATAAGACATCAATAATATAATTGTAAAATATATTATATTAAAACATCCATACTCATAAACAATAACAAAAGTAAAGTAATATAGTTAGAAACAGTACTAAGTATCCATTGTTAGAAACAATAGCATTCATACTCATAAACATAATCTAATCATCTCCTATGTTTTCATCATTTGAATTAACAGAATGTTCAGCTTGCTGAGTCTTTTGAGGTAGTGGCATAGAAGTGGATAGAATCCCATTGCGACGCAACTCATCCATCAAACTTGTAATCTGAGCTTGTATTTGAGTCTGTATTTGAGTCTGCATTTGAGCCTGCATTTGACTTCTTTCAGCTTGTAGTTTAGCATCCATCTCAGCTTGTAGTTTAGCCTCCATATCAGCTCGCATGGTCTCTAACTGTTGGTTCATCATATCTTTCATTGCATCTGGATGAAGTTGTGAGGTAGCAGATGAACCACAACTATTCCCATTGATAAATGAGGATCCCTTAGTCCCTAAGCCATAAATACGTTGTTTTTTTGCCCCGCCAACAACATCAACATACAACTGTGACATGTTTATATTTGTTGAGTCAGTTGAGTCTTCAGCTTCTTGCGTTGCAGCATCATGGTGTGCTTGTACTTCTTCCTACAATTAGTATACAAAATAAAATAAGTATACAATGGCATATAATAATAATTTTATCTATTTAACAATATATGATTGGTTACGTTAGACTTACATCAATTCTCTTTGACCTCTCATCAACAAACATACCATCTTTCTTTTTGTGCATTTAGGCAAAGCACTCAAACAGATTAGGCTCATTTTGAAGTTCTTCTCGCTATTAAACAAGCAAAAACAATAAGATGATACTTTCAGAGATCAACATCACATAGCCTTAAAGCCTAAACTATCCAGCAACAGTATTACACACCATTTACTAACATCTTAATTTGAAACAGAATATAGTGGCATAACAAACTACAACGCTGACTATTCAGTGAATTCAGTGCATTTAATGACACAACAGAAACTAGAACAGGTAACTCAAAATAACATTTGGTTAAACAATTCCTCAAGAGGAAAACAAGTAAAAACACACATAAGATCTCATAAAGAAAATCTAAATGACATTCAAAAACTAGCATGATCATCCTAGTTCATCAACTTTTCATGCTCTTACATTCAATGCACTTGTTACCACATTCAATTCCCCATTCATCAAACAAACCAAAAAGGAAAGAGGCTTACCAATTTGTGATAGTGCTTGATAGTTGATCTAGACCCTCCGGTATGTCGAGAACATCCCGTACCAGGTCCTTCCACCTCACTCATCCTATTTTTTCGATGTTGTTCAGATTTCGCTTTCACGTCAGGCCTATCTCAATATGCCTCCCAAATAGCCCATGTTTCTTTAGCTACACAAGCTGGCCTCCCAGTTGAAGTCCGTTTGGTCTTGAATTTGGAGATCATATCTGCATAGCGTAGGCCTGCTTGTGCTAAAAAAGCTTTGCGAACTTGAGCAATAGACTCATCCCACTTGTAAAATTTCTGACTTACTTACTAATCTAACAGTCGTATACTAAATCAGTGATAAGACAGATACTCAAACAAAACTATACCAAAATATACCCTAGACATATTATATATCACGAATACATAAATTTCAACCCTTTTGTCTAATCGCTCCAGGATGGACCTGGACCCAACGAGTCGTCTAGCCGACCCACCACCTTGAACGCCCTCTTTTCTCACCTCCGTACGTTGGCCTTGACCCTGGCCCCAACCCCTATTTCCTAAGAGTGAGGCTGAGTTTCTAGGCGACCACTCATTGCACGTGTTCTCCATTCTTGACGTTGGAATTTGTATCATCGTGGTGACATCACCTCAACCTCATCCTAGGCTGATTGCAGGGGACCAACCCTGCCACCAAGTGGGCCAGTGTCATTGCTACCTGGAGGTCCACATGAACTAGTGCTTCGGGGCTTTGCTGTCTTCCGCCACGGTTGTCGTTGAGTTAGCCACAGAGATCAGAAGAGTTTGTTGGTTGGGCATGTCCACTAGTGTTGCCATTGTGATTCATATTGTGATAACCATTGTAGTTGCCTGATCGTTCCATTGTTCAAGTTTGTTGATAAGAAGTGATAGCCTATACTACTTGAGAATTGATCTCAAAGTCTCAATGAAAGCACCAATAACGATAATAAAGTAATCGAAATATCTTTATGGAAAGGAGTAAACAAGTAATACTTGTATTGCTAAGAGTTTGAGTAGAAGATTGAGCATGCCTCTTGCATGTCACAAGGGTATATAGTATTTATACTAATAAGTACAAGGGCTATAATGATCAGTACAACGACCACTATAGTAACTGTGGTGCTTTAATCAATAAGTACACATGCTCTTCATAACTGTTGCTCCTTAATAATGATGTGGTTCTCGTTAATATGTATGCAACTGTTACGTTTGATTGATTTAATTGTTGTGCTCTTGTTCCTTGCATCCGGGTCGGGTCTTGTAACTATGCTTTCGTTATCCCATTACAAGCTCTCCCTACTCCCAAACTGCGAGTCTAGCGGAATCAATTTAATTAGGAGTAATAATATCTGTAAAATGTAAAGAAAATTTTAATTTCCATTGGGAACATCTGTAGGAATTGGGCCACGAGCTCAAAGCTAAAACTTTCAATGATTTGTCTTTTTAAATATGAAAGCACAGGACATAATATGCGTCACAATAGATTCA
>CM008336.1:30303124-30313946 GCA_002525835.2 Ipomoea batatas | reverse complement strand
AAAAAAGTACCAACTCCTATTCCAACTAAAACTTTTTTACAACATAAACTAGTTAAAATAAAGTACAATAATGTGTTTTTTTTTTTTTTTTTTTTTACGAATCGCCGACCAAAAATTCAATAATACAATATTGTACGTGTCTAGCAATACATGCACCAACAATTTACACTATCCCTCCATTATTACCCTTTCTCCTTAAAAAAATAAATTTTATTTTCATTTTTGTTGTTACCACTATTAACTCGAATACTCGATCAATATGCTTTCTTTTCTTTTCTTTTTGGATATTGATTTTCCAGCGAACAAAATATTCGAAAATCATTGTCACAAATTCAAGATGGAGTTTATTCATCTCAAATATAAGACAAAGTATTTAGACGGAGTTATGTTTCGTATATCATAATCTTATAAAATGCACAATTTTAGAATGTTGGTCTAGTTACATTTTAAAGATTCAATAATATCTAATTAATTACATTTTTACATTTTAATTCAGTAAGCTATTTGACTTTAAAACAAAAAAAAAAAACAAAAAAAACAAAAAACAAAAAACAAAAACAAAAAACAAAAACAAAACAAAAAAATAAAAAAAAAATTGATTCGCATATGTGTTATACCACCCCTAATTAAAAAATAAATAAATCAATAAAGAAAAAAAAAAAAAGGCTTAGGATGTGAACATAAGTATTAGGGATCTTTGGCACCCGGTTTACATGCACTCCCACAGAGAAGGGAGTGGGTTCGAGCATCAGTGGAGGTAACTGTTGACTCTTTGTGCTTTAGTAGATTGAGAAAGTAGCTATGGACAGATACTAATTGTAACAGAGTCAGTAGTAGTCGAAAAAAAAAGTATTAGGGGTGTTTGGTTCAAGTTATTTAAGAGGTTATATTTGCATTGAAATATAAGATTCTAATGTTTGGTTCAAGTTATACAATTTCTCTCGAGAATGTAACATAACCTTCACATTCTTAGGTATTCTCACATTTCCTTATTTTACTGCTAATTTTGTCATTTTAATCCATTGTCTTAGTTAATTGGTGTTCAAACTCTTAGTTAATTAATTTTAAATCATTTACTTCCTAAATATTTTGCTATTGTCTATTGTCTTATTTATTTATTTTAATTTTGAAATTTATCAAAATACATAAAAATAGGTTAATGGTATTCAAGTAAAATAATTAACATAACATAAAAAAAAAAAAAATAACTCTTCAACCAAACAAATTTATATTGCATATCTCAATTTTAAACCAAACACAAGAATTTAATATTCTCAGTAATTTAATATTTCTTAAGGTAATATAACGTTCCGTAAACGAGTTTTTTCCACTTTTGGTCCTATGACTTTAGTGCTTCCGTCAATTTAGGTACACGACTTTCATTCATGACATAAGTAGTGCTTGACTTTGATTTTTTTTCCACTTTTAGTCCTTGACTTTGATTTGTTTTCCACTTTTAGTCCTTTTGGCCATCCAAGCAATAACTTTTAATTGGAATCAACAAACTATTGTGTCATTAAGGGTAAAAGTGTCTTTTGATAAAGCCCTAAATATATTTATAAATAAAATCAGAGAAAAAATAGGAAAAAGAAACGTTATTTGCTTGTTTTGCTTCGCTTTTTAAGCGACAACTTTTAATCAGAATCAACAAATTGTTGTGCCATTAAGGGTAAAATTGTCTATTCATAAATCCCTAAATACATTAAACGTTATTTACCCTTAATGACACAACAGTTTGTTGATTTCGATTAAAAGTTGTCGCTCAGATGACCGAAATGACTAAAAGTGGAAAAAAAAAATCAAAGTCAAGGACTAAAAGTGGCAAAAAAATTAAAGTCAAGTACTACTTATGTCAGGAATGAAAGTCGTGTACCTAAATTGACGGGAACACTAAAGTCATAGGACCAAAAGTGGAAAAAACTCTTCCGTAAACTAAACACTCATAACCGTTTAAAACAATATAATTGGGGCTGGGGGACATGCAGTATAGGTCAAACATCATTAAAACCATGTGTTTCCTATTCTAAAACTATATTGTATTGCTTCTCTTTTACACCACCTCTTGGCCCTTTAATAATGAATGCCCCCTTGCCTCAAATCATTTATTAGCCGGTAAAAAGAAGTCCAAAAGCGCAAGGCACGCGGATTCCTATCCAAATGTCACGTACACGTACTGGGTGGGTCCCTTCTACACATTATTTTTGTACCAATATAGTAACAACTTTTTCCTTTAAATCAATGAATTTTTTTAATAGAATTAATGATTTTCACAATATACTTGTTGAGAAATTTGTTAATGATGAAAAGACACCATATTATTATAAATAATAAATAAAAAAGGGTCACACTTGTGGGAGACCGTCACACAGATCCTTATTCGTGAGACGGGTCGGGTCGGGTTGGGTCAAAGCACCTTGCAAATGTCATACTTATATGTGCAAATATCATACTTATATGCTCAAATATAACACTAATCAAGAATACAATTTTTGTTACTTATAAGAGAAAAAGTAATACATTTTGACAATAAGTAATGTTGACAAGTGCTCCTTACTTATAAGGGCAAATATAATACCTTTGAGAAAAAAAGTAATACTTTTAAATCAAAATGTAAAAGTATTGTATTTTCCCTTAAAAGTATTACATTTACTCTTATAAGTAACAAAAATTTTATTCCTGATTAGTATTACATTTGAGCATATAAGTATGACATTTGTGCATATAAGTGTTACATTTACATCTCGACCCGACTCGACTCGACCCGTCTCATGGTGAGACGGTCTCACACAAGTTTTTGCCTAGATAAAATGGTAGTTATATTTTTTAAATAATTACTATTAAATTTATAAAAAAATATATATATAACTGTCTCAGTGTCTCTTATTATTTATAGTAATAGTAATTAATAGTCATTGTACATTTTCAGTATTTTAATAATTTTATTTATACTTTTTAATCAAAAAATTGGAAGGCACTTCTAAGTTGAAGAAAAGCTTAGTCAGTCGTATTTTAAAATGTGTCACTCTCTTCAGTCAAGAGAAACTAGTATAGTCCTCTACAAGAATTTGTTGGAGCAATGGAGGGAAAGTACTTAATTATCAATTCTCGGCATATGATGGAGATAGAAGTTTGTCTGTTACCCTATTGTGCTCTCAGAAAACATTAACCACAATTAAACATTTGCCCTCGTTTTGGAGTCCTCTCAATGTAATAATGTATAAGAAATCAAAAACTTCTCGCCCATGCAAGCTTAAGTGTTGTAGTTGAGCATTTTATGTATGACTTATGCTGTAATTTGACCTAATTAACAATGCATAGTAAACTAATTAGTTTTATAGAACAAATTAAGTTATATATACATTAGCTGTCTCCATATTTGTTCTATTTTTAACACTTATTACGTGATTGATTGATACTAGTGTTAGAAGTTGTAAGGTTTTTTTTTTTTATTTATTTTTTTTTTTAAATAAAAGTTTTGATCAATCATGATTAGGGTATAAAAATGGGGTAAAAGTGTACAGCTTGTTGGAAAAAAAAGGCAACATTTCATAACATATTCTATGCCAGTTTTTAATTGGCGAATCCGAGTAGCTTTGAAATATATGCAATGATGAGTACAGCAATTGATACTAAAAAAAAAACGTTTTATTATTCATCAATCCTTATTTTAAAAATTATTATCAAATGAAAACTAAACTTATATTGGTAGTAGAAGAAAAACTAAAGATTATTGGATGTATAATTGATTATATATAATTAATTGAGGGAAAAATGATTTGTTTTAATAAAGAGAATTTTAACTATTATAAGCTAAGATTCAAATATGG
Source organism: Ipomoea batatas (assembly GCA_002525835.2). Classification (NCBI taxonomy): domain Eukaryota; kingdom Viridiplantae; phylum Streptophyta; class Magnoliopsida; order Solanales; family Convolvulaceae; genus Ipomoea; species Ipomoea batatas. The sequence continues at coordinate 30,310,119 of CM008336.1, read as the reverse complement.
TAAATATGGGGCAACTCCTATCGAGTTGGTTGGACATATAACTTTTGTAACCACAAGGTTTCAAGTTCAACTCTCAAGACAACTTAGATTGGTTTATCTCCTTGTGATCATTTGTTAGCTAGGATCACAAGACAAGTTTCACCTAGAGCACACATTTGGGTAACAGCTGCGTATTTTCTCATAAATCATTGACCATGGTGCATGTAATAATAACATGAACTCAAGTATGCATTCTTTGTTTTTCTCCTAAATTTATTGTTCTCTTCTTCTTTTTTTTTTTTATAAATAAAATTAATGTATAAAAATATATCAATAAAAAGCTTACCTATAATTAAGAAGTTTTTTAAAAATTTTAACAAATCTAGAGACACGTATGTTGATAATGCTAGTCGTCTTCAGCACACGATGGAACAAACCAAATCAAACCTGCTCATTAATATTGCTTTAATATTTTGTGCCCTATAATATTTCCTTTGAGAAATTCCCATATATGGTCAAGGTCAATTTACAACATTTGTGGACATGGATAATTTGTCTTATTGCGGTCTCTATTCACCTAATGTTACTTAGGGATGACCACGGCTCGGTAGGAACTGAACCGTACACTGTTGGAACCGGACCGGAACCCATAAGGTTCCGGTTAAGAACCGGAACCTTATCCGGAACCCATAAGGTTCCAGTTCCGGTTCCAAACCGGAAAATTAAAAAAAAAAAATTTAATTATTATTTATTATTTAGTTAAAGTTTAATTATTATTTGATTAAAGTATAAACTTTAAAAAACATTTTACAATTCAATTATAACAATTTTTTAAAAAATATAGTTTAACTTTGAAGTTTAAATATTTAATATAACTATTTTAAACACATTTTAGTATGAAAACTTTTCAACAAAAATATTAATTGTTGAATTTGGACAATTTGAAAAATTAAAAAAATTGCAAATAAATATTTTAAAAATCCGGTTCGAACCGGCGGTCAAACCGGAACCGCTGGTTCCAAACCGTACTTGGAACCGTACTTGGAAGGTTCAGTTCCGGTTCGGCCAATTTTGAAATCGGGAACCGCCGGTTCGGAACCGGAACCGAACCGTGGTCATGACTAATGTTACTATAAAAGGATCCCTCCAATATATCACCCACAATGGGCGCAAATTATATCATGGACCGTTGTCCACAATATTTTGTGGACCAAGCGAAAAAACGACGTCGTTTTGTTGTTTCCTAATGGTGCGATTTAGACGTTGCCGTTAACTATCCCTGATAGCCATTTTTCGTCTTTCAGCTTTTGTTTGTTTCCTTTTTCCGTTCGTTTGAGTTTTTTTGTTTGCACAGAGAGCAGAGGAGATTACATTTGTGCATCGCGATTTTTGCAAATTGTGGGAGAAATGTTAGGTAGAAGCAATCTTATTGCTGATATTGATTTGAATGCGTTGATTGTTGAAGATCACAGTTCATTATCTCCTGGTATGTGTCTCTGTTTACTCGTTTGATTGTATAATGTAATATTTCTAGGTTATATATTTTCAAATGTTTATGCCTTGCAGTTGAATATAATCCCTCGATTGGTGTTGAATCGGATTCACTAATTTTATGTAATGTCCGTTCTTCAAGTTTTGATGGTGATCACGATGACATTCCAGGTCTTAATGGTGTTTTTGTGTTTATTTGAATTATGCGTTTGTCTCAGGATCATGATAGTCAGTATCAATTTGATTTTGAAGTAGTTTCAGTTATTGACACTATAGTATCCGTTGTAGAGCATGTGAATTTCAATAGATAACGTTTGACATTAGTTTCAGTTTAATATCCTTGTAGTTTCATTTTGTTTACTCTGTAGTATCATTTTAGTTTCGCTGTAGTGTCAGCTGATAATATTATTATTTTTTTTGCTTTGATTGTTTTTTGTTTGTACAGATGGATGTAATCATTCTGCTGGAGATGGTGGTACTTCTACAGATGTCATTGAGGAGGATTCATCTATTCCAGGTTCTTATGTTTCGTTGTTTGTTCATTGAGTTTGAACATTGTAGTTATATTTTTTGTTTAGGAGCATCATGCTTAGTTACATTTACAGTCTACATTAGTATCTTTTGAAGAACACTGTAGTATCTTTTGAAAAACACTGTAGTATCAGATCAATATGTCTATAGTGTCAATCGATTTCTCTAATTAGTATGATAGAGTTAGTGTATACTTATTGAAGGTTCATTTTAATAAATCACAGTTAATCAAGAATGTGTGGGACATTCTATTTATTCAGTTGAAGAAGCATTTGATATGTATAATGATTATGCATTTCGAATGGGATTTAGTGTTAGGAAGGGAAAACAGTATTATTTTCCTGGAACTCGGACTGTGAAGATGAAAAAATTCCATTGTTGTAAGGATGGGTTCAAAGTAAGACCACAGAGTGCTAATAAGTGTTATTCAAAGATATATACTCGGAGTGGATGTAATGCAATGTGTCAATTCGACTTAGATTCAAGTGGGAAGTGGGTTGTTACGAAACATGTAAAGGAGCACAATCATGAGTTGTGTCCGCCATCCGCAAGTTATATGCTTAGGTCGCATAGGAATGTTTATGTTGATCAATTGACATACCTAAAAGATATGAAGAGGAGTGGAGTTTCATTATCTGATGGTATTCGGTTTTTAAAACATCAGTCAAGGGGTTCACCATTTATTAGATTTATTGCTAGGGAAGCTTACAACACAATGTTGTTAGATTCGGTGAAGCATTTAGATGGGACTAACTCTAACACTTTGATTGAGATTTTTCGGAAGAGACAATCGAATGAGTCTGATTTCTTTTTTGATTTTGAAGTTGATGATAATGCAAGGTTGTGTAGTTTTTTTTTGGAGGGATGCACAAATGAAGTCGGATTATTTGTTGTTTGGTGATTTGGTGGTACACGATACAACATACCGTACCAATAGGTATGATATTATTTGTGGTACATTCGTAGGTATGAATCACCATTGTATGAATGTGATGTTTGGATTCTCTTTTTCCCTCTAATGAGGGATAAAAATAACTCAATGGATTCTCTTTTTCCCTCTAACGGTGGACAGAGCAGTCAACTTCAAAGCTTACCTTATTCAAACCTCAAGCCAACCTAACAGAGTAAGATGAGGTGATGATAGTGGCAGTGATCTTTATATATGTTCTGAAACAAATCCCAAAATAGTGGCATGAGAAATTTCATAAAATCATATTGAGTTTCGATTTTATTGTGAATGGATCATATTCATGTGTGTACTCAAAAAGTCATTGATGACAATTATGTGATAATGTGCTTGTATGTTGATATACTAATTTTAGCACACACATTGATGGCATTAATGAAATCAAAAGGGTTCTTTATTCTCAATTTGATATGAAAGATCTTAGTGAAGCTAATGTGATAATATTAGGTGTGAAAGTTACCTAAACTACTAACTGGTTTTCTTTGTCTCAACCACACTATGTGGAGAAACTTCTAACAAAGTTCAATAGCATTGATGAGAAGTATGCTAACATTCCCTATGATTCTATCATACTAAGGAAAAATTATATGAGCTATGTATCCCAGGGAGAGTATGCTAAAATCATAGGAAGCGTGATGTTTTTAATGAACTACACACGACCTAATATTGCATATGTAGTGAGTAGACTCAACTGATACACCCATAATTGTAGGACAAAGCATTGAGATGTTCTTAAGTAGATGTTAAGGTACCTAAAAGATACAATGGACCATGGTTTGCATTTTGTGGGATATCTTTCTGTATTATAAGCGTATTGTGATGTAAATTACCGATAATGATGGAGTGAGTTCTACAAGTAGGTACATATTCACTATGTGCAGGGCTACTATATCATGGAAATCTGCTAAGAAAATATGCATAGCTAGATACACTATGGAATATGAGTTTATTGTTTTAGACCTAGCTGGGCAAGAAGTTGAATGACTGAAAAATTTATTAGTTGATATTTCATAATGGAAAATGCCAGCTCCACTAGTGCCTTTACATTGTGACTCACAGTTAGCCATCTATGTTACCAAAAATAGCATTTATAATGGCAAGAGAAGGCACATTAGAGTGAGACATGGAACTGTGAGACAATTACTCACGAATGGAGTAATAACGATGAAATATGTAAGATCTGAGAAGAATCTTGTAGACCTTCTAACTAAATGGCTCACCAAGAGAGTAGTTCTTGACACGTCAATAGAAATGAGCTTAAAACCTGCGAGGTGAAGAATTCATGGTAACCACTATAGTGGTCAACAAAGCTTGGAAAGATTCACAAAGAGTACACAACTGCCCATGTGTACAAGTAAGATCCATAGCACTAATGAGACAGGCTGAATGGATCTTTTTGCTTAAGAAATAAGAGGTTTGAAAATAAATGTTCTTAATGATCTCGAGTATGTAAAGAGACAAAACGTGTGAGATCACCTACATGGGTGAGAAGGTTGGCCACCACCTTCTATGAAAAATATCAGGTTTCTTTCTAAAGCACTCATGAGCTTCATGATGTTCTCTAGGCAATCTATGTACGATATCATGAAATGTACTAATTTTAGAAGGTATGCATGACATTTAGTTCAAAATATGATGTTTATAGAGTTCAAGATTTGTTCACTCGACAAGTAAAGAATACCCTATGTCACTATGTGTTGGTTCAAGCCTTATGACACCAACACTTAAGTATTGATTCTCAATTGCTCTGATCCTCTTGAACAAACTTAATCTTTTTGAAGGTAATGGTTTCAGTTCTTCTTTTGGAGCACACAAAACGTGTACCAAATAAAACCAAAGCTCAGTCATAAACTTTAAAATCCAAATCGTAAGTTCAATGCACTTTCGCAGTTTTACAATTACAATAATTATAAAAAGAACCATGCTTGTAAAAGTTTCCAATAATTATAAAATTAACCTCGTATTTCTTTTACTAAAACTCTCAAAATTAATGAACATTGATGGACGATTGAAACCAGTCCTTACTTTTTACCGGAAGACCATGTTCTCATTTGATATTACCCATATGTGTGTGTATTAGATCAAATAAAAAGAAGAGATATAAAAAATGGGGTAAAATCTCAAATCTTAATTTGGTCTAGATCAACGTTCTATGAATGAAGAGAATTTTTTTAAAAAAGCGGTGGATGGTATTTTGATAAAGGGAAGGGTTTGATGTCACAGGACCACAAAGTCCTTGGCGAACTGCACAAATTTTACACTACAAATGCGCAAGTTCTCTACTACAGGTGTATAAATTTCATATTATAAGTGCACAAGGTTATACTACGAGTGCAAAGAATAATAACTTTGAAGTGCACAAGTTTTTTTATGATTATTTGATGTTCCGCATATTTATTATATATAAACATAAATGTACAGTTCAACTATCTTGTTTATCTTTTTAGTTGAGAGAAAACATATCTTTTAATGTGTTACATGGGTAAGACAAAAAAAAAAGTATATGTCCATTTGTTGGGTGTGGCGAATCAAAATATTTATATACAAAGCTACTTCCAATTTCTTGTTTTAAGAAGGTTGTTTTTCTCTCCCTAAGTTATCCACAGTTGATCGGCTCGATCGAATTCAGGAGTTTGAGGTTCGAACCTACAAACTCTTGACCGTAGATGGATCACTCTTATCACATGGGCTGTCCTTGCAGACAAGCTACTTCCAATTTCTTGATATGAGTGAATGATGTTTTTGCATGAAATTATTTGTTGAGTATGTAATCTCATTTATTTTGTTTCGTACGTGGTGAATAAATTCATATGAGTAATAATGATACAAATAGTAGAATACTGGTATTTTATTCTTTTAAATTTACCTCATAACTTTTATCTTCTTGATAAAATAATAAAATTCATTATATTCTATTTATTTCAATTTTAATATATATACAAAAAATGGAAAATAAATATTTTTCATAGACAAATGTTTTTTTAAAATTAATCCATTGCATATTGCCTTTGCAAGAAAAATCACATCTGGCATAAAGTTTTTAAATTTACCTATTCTTAAATCCTATCATATGAAACTCAAATATTTTTCAATGAATTTCTTTAGTTTTTCTTTCTCTAATTTTTTTTTTAAAAATTAAACTTATTTTCTTCTTTTATTTATTTTTTAAAAGTATTTTGTAATTAATAAAGTAATTATAGTATTTTGGTTTTTCCAATTGAAATAGTTCATGTGCATAAGAATGTCGGATAATGATTTGGAGGGGGACAAGACTGAAATTTCATGCACACTATATAATAATGTGTCTCCATCCTTTTTTATTTATTTATTTATTTAAATTAAATAAATTAATTAATTGTTTCATGCTTCTGTCGTGAAATGAATTGTGACTAATCTGCGCGTGCCCCACCCCATTGGACTAATTATTCTACCTATTAATTCTGCTTCACACGCGGTCGTTGCAATTTTTAATTAATCAAACCACCAATCTATGCTAATATGCTTTATTTATGTAAACTAGTTTTATACGCGCATAGCGCGAATGGGTTAATGCCCAATGTTTATATCTAAATAAATATTTGAAAGTATATCAATGCAAGATTATATATGAGAAGTTTATACATGGGTAATTGAATGTCGAATTTTTTTATTTAAATATCTAACTCAAAGTATATATATGAATCTAAGATAATATAGAAAATTCATTATAATTATTACTAAAATAAATGTTTGCAACGTTGTAAAACCGATAGTCTAAATATTTGGTCTAAAAATGATAGTATAAATAAATAAATACTCCGTACTACTTTTAATTTGAATTTTTTTAAAGTGTTCTTAATTCTCTTTTGAGTAACATTGTCATTGTCTTCAATTCATCTTTACTATTTGTTCTCTTCTTCTTTTTTTTTTTTATAAATAAAATTAATGTATAAAAATATATCAATAAAAAGCTTACCTATAATTAAGAAGTTTTTTAAAAATTTTAACAAATCTAGAGACACGTATGTTGATAATGCTAGTCGTCTTC
>CM008336.1:30266854-30278922 GCA_002525835.2 Ipomoea batatas | reverse complement strand
TTCATTATCTGAGATTCTGTTATTATTAATATGTCTGGGTTGTGTGTAAGTTTTTTTGGAACTTCAGCTTCCCTGCTATTTGTGGTACATCGCATTCCCCATATGTTTTTTTGCAATGTTTGTGACAAGTAACCTGCAGTTTGTATTGAAGTGTTGGAGTGGGATTTGCAAATGAATTGTCTATGATTGAGTGTCTTGAAAATAGAATAGTTGCTAGCTCAAATAGTATACTGAGTGTATTAATAACTTATTTATGATGGTCATGGGGTGCATATCATTTTTCTCACACATCACCAAAATGCGTCATGATGGATGATGACTGCTGTCTGTTCTGTCAATCTGTTGAGCACCAACCTTCTTGGTGTTCCTTGTTTTATTAGTCATTGATTTGTATTCAACTTGTATACAATTAAGTGTGGACATTGTGAATAGCTGTTTCATGTTAATGGTTTTTCTTGTGAATAAATTTAGATAATGTTTTTGCCATATTTTCTCTGCATTTTTTCAAATGTGCTTGAATGAAGTTGTATAAGTGCTTCTTGGTCCTCATGTAGCATGAGTTTCATTGCTCATTGGCCCTATTAATGAATTTTCTTTCCACATTATGTTCTTGGGATTGAGAATTTGGTGCTTTTGGTAGAATTATCTTTATGCTTTAATCAAGTTTTATTATCGTCTTTTGATCCTCACTGATTTAGCATGAATTTTGTTGCTTATTGGCCTATCAATGAATTTTCTTTCCATATTATCCTTTGCTACATGGGATTGAGTATTTGAGTCTTTGGTGCTTTTGTAAGATTGTCTAAAATATAGGAATGGAGAAAGGAGTTAATATTTTCTCCATTTTTACTCTGTCTTCTTCAGAGAGAAGGCCTCCGTGTTCTTGTCACTTGTGCTGCACTACGTTTCTGAAATGGCACCAAGGGACATCAGAAATGGTTGGGATAGAGACTCAGTCCTGTTTATTGCATCTTTTGCTAAGCACATATATGCAGGTTTTTGGTCCTATCCTTCTTTTATGTGGAAATATCTTGTTTAATACCTGGAATATTTTCCATTTTTAATAATTTTAATATTGATCAACTTATCATGACTTCTTTAAATCTGCAGAGCTCTCTGATGAGAACACTGGAATAATTTTTTTCAAATCATGCAATTTGTATGAGCTGCTTGGTCTATTAGAGGACTTCATTTTACATAAAAAAGTCCTGGTATTTGATGATGTATGCTCTGGTTCAAAGCCTTCAAACAATTCAAGGATCATCTTTTTTGTGAATGGTAATAGTGTAAGTTTGTTTAGTCAAGCAGCTTCTGTAAACTTGCTAGTAGTTGGGGGCATTTTGTTAGCATCATTATGTGCTGCAGTTGACCATATTGGTTTCATTTGTGAGGCTTCGTGCAACATTCTGAGGATGTCTAGATCTGACACATCATTTGCACTAACAATTCTTCATATCTTTGCCTATTTGTGTGGGCCTGAGTGCTTTAGCATCAAGGAGTACAGCTTTGTAATGGCTGTAGTGAGATCCCTTGTTATGCTTCTTGAGAAGCTTAATCCTCTCGAACCGAATTCATGTTTTCCATCTTTGCCTGAGGGTCTGTCCAATATATGGTCAGACGGCAAGTGCCCATTTTCTGAAGGTACATTTTCTATGGATGTCATCGCAACAATGCTCCTAGACAATCTTCAGAACTGTGCCTGGTCCAGTGTAAGGGAAAAGGATTTGGTTGACACAATCCATCCATCAACAGCTGGAGAGCAGTATGATACAGAGAAAACTATGGACATTTCTGCTCACAGAGAGGTGGTCATATTGCACTCTGTTACTGATGGCAATGTGTGCTGCTTAGTTGATGTCCTTGCACTAATTGAGCTTGTAGCCTGTTTCATGGTATGCTTCTGAAATTCATCACTCTTAATTATTTCAATTGCTGTTTCAATGAAGAATTAAATAGATCTTTTTACTCTCCAATATATGTTGTTTTTTTTGGTGGAAAAATCTAGAAGGTTATGCGTACATTTTCCAAACAATCTGTCTGGTGGGTAGGTGGCAATTTGACCCAACCTGCAGGAACATGGACCAAAGTGGCTAGGGATTTTTCTTGGTGATAGTTTCCGGGTGGGTTTCAAAAATTCCACTTGTCATAGGTTCAGGTTAGGGCAGGTTTAAAAAACACCACTCACTTATCACCTGACTCAACTCCCTAATAATCTGCTATCTGTGCCCTAGGGGGTGGGTCTGCAAAGTACTGAGGATACCTTTCTAGTCTTCTCTCCAAATCTCTGCATCTCTATTCTCTCCCCTCTTCTTCTTCTTCTTCCTTTCATTTCTCTTTTCTGCTGGGTTTGGGCGGCTTGTTGTTACTCTTCTTCCTTTCATTTCTCTTTTCTACTGGGTTTGGGCGGCTTCAATACAAATTCAGATATTTCCCAGCTTTCCTCTAATTCAAATTTCTTCAGTTGGTAACTTTCTTTTCTTTATTTCATCATGAATTCCATTTCATCTTGAATTTTATCTGAATATACTGTAACAAAATTATAAAATTACGAACTTTTTAGTACATGTCAGAGGCCAAGCTCTTTCCTTCAATATATATATATATATATATATATATATATATATATTAATCTTTTCATTTATATTTTCTGTTTCTAATACTCTAGTAATTTAAAATGATCAAGGGATATGGTAAAGGACATAACACAGTTGTATATAGAAAATCTCATAGGAAGTTGCTATACTTGCTTACTTTATCGTCAGTTTTGTGATCTTGAGCTTGTTGATTCATTGTTCTTATGCATTTTGGTTATTTTGATTGAATATTGGCTTATCCAAACTCCAAAGTGATATTCTACTGCCTTCAGTGTAAGTAGCTATTGGTCAGATTTTTAAAAATCTTATTAGTTGAAACAAAGGTTCTATTTTTTTTCCTTGTAAAATAGAGTAGCCTTGACAAGGTTTTTGCTTTTCTATTTAGTTGTTTTCATGTGTAGATCCATTTTTCAGTGGCTTTTTCGGTTGGCAGTTGACGCGTCAGTTCCATGGATAATCTGGATTTGAAAAGAAAAGCCAGTTTTGTGGCAATTTTCAATCCCATGGTTTTAAGTTTCTTGTTTTTATTTATTTATTTATTTTTGAAAATCTTGGATATCAGTGGTTTTGAAAGCCCTCTGTTGTAAATGAATTTATGCTGAAATTTCTTTTGGAGTAGCAAAGTGCCCAAACTGTTTAGGAAATAGATTCTGTTCTTAAGTTGATGGTTACTATCATAATTTGCTGGTTCTAGCACATTGTTTTGCTTATTCCAGCTTTGATTCTATGGCATCACAAATTTCCAATGTAGTTAGACGGCAATTTTGACATACACTGTCCAGTATTATGAGTTACTTTATAATGCATTTTTTAGAAGTTATTTTGCTTTTCTATTGCAGTATTTGGTTTGTTCAATGATGTATTGGTTCTATCTTTCAGCTAATCTTTCTAGATTTATTACTTGGGATTGATAGATTATTACTCCTGTAAGAAATGATGCCCTTGGTGATACAGATATTTCTTCTATTCTTTCATGAGTTTTCCTTCTAGTTCATTTAATGGAGCTACATGCATTGCATATTTCTTGCAGAGCTGGGATTGGACTGTTGAGAACATTGTTTGCCCAGTGTTCAAAATGTTGGAATCATGTTTACTGGAGCATGTTCCTGCTGCCATTGTTATTCTTCTCGCACAACTTGGAAGGTATTGAGTATTTCAGAATTGGAGGATATTTTCTATTCATTGGCTTAATCTCTTTGTCGTTCTTGACTTGGCAATGGGTGCAACATTTAGTTGGTGCTTTAACATTTAAATTTTAAAACATGGTATATTGGTATTCTATTATTGACCATTCATCTGTACGGACAGATGGTCAAGACCCGAACGACAAAGTATTTCATACATATCAGAAAAGGATAACTCCCTTGCCCTGTGTTTTTCATTTTACATTTTTTATTTTTGAAATATGAATGACTTAGTAAAAACATATGAAGGTGGTGGATGACAGCATGCATGTTGGTTTGATCTCCTTTTGGTAATCCATGCGAAAGATGATATTTCTGCAAACATTTGTTTGGTCTTCTGCAATTATTATTATTATTATTATTATTATTATTATTATTTTAAAACTGTGCTGTTAAACATTTGTTGTGACTATTATTTGCTTTACAGGTTTGGGGTTTCTGCTAATGGATATGAAGACATTGGGGTTCAGAACTTGAGAACATGGTTCTTGGCATTACTCGGCCAGTGTGATTCTAAAACAGTTGGTCTTGACATCCAGTTTTCCATTGGAACTGCTTTACTTGGCCTCATTTCTCTCAACTTCGAGGAGGTTGTGGAAAGCAGCACTGAAATTTCTGAATTTGGAAGTCAATATGATTCTGCCAATTGCTTAAGGAAGTGGTTTTCACTGTTGAGCAATGAACAGCAATTGTCTTTCAGGAATTTGGTTTCTTCAAGTAAAAGTCACCAAACTGGACACATCCCTCTTGTGCAATGATCAATAGAATGTATGGGAGGGGAATGTATTGGTTTCTTTCCTTGTGTTTTGTATTTAGACGGACATCAAGTTTCCATGCACAAGTTGTCAAAGTAGGAATTTTTTTTATCAACCTGCTTTGGTTAGTCCTGCCTGTGCTTTCATTCTTGAACTATGATGGGATATTCAAAGGTACCTTTTTATTCCCCTGAAATATAGAGAAATTGTAATCTATGAATATCCCTCCCTCATTTCTATTCTTAAGTAATCCCAATTTTGGAATTATATGCTTGAACCAGCCTTGTTGGTACGCTAGGCTGCATTTGATATTGGTACCGTTAACCTTTTATTTTATCTTCATTCTTGTCCTGTTCACAGACAGGTAAGTGAAGCTGTGTGTGCAAAAGATAGCTGTATGAAATACTAGTCTGCATATGATGCTACAAATGTAGGTACTATTATCTTAGTAAATGAAACTTCTCTTACACATACATTTGAGATGTGGATTTAAAAGCCATGGGGAGGGATGCTTTGTTCATTTCTGAAATAGTTTCCCGGATCAACCTGACCCTTAACCTTTGCTAATCTTTTGAAGTTACCTTTGAAGTATTTTATACCCCAAATTGCAGCATGTGAATAGCTTGTGTTTTGGTGTTGGTTGATTCCCAGGTCAAGGTCCCTGTAATTCACATAGGCAGCCCTTGGAGAAGATGATACATAGGGCCTCATGAAGTCGTGGAGCGTTCGGATCCACTGTATGGAAGCTGCTCGTTCTCTGTTTTCTCCCCATTTCACCAGGTATTGTATGTTGTATAGGTTTCCTTTTCTATGGGGAAAAGCAATTTCATCCTCAGAAATTTCTTCCATTTTCCCTCCAAAAGGATCCATTATCACGAAAACCAACTTTCGGTCCAAAAACTTGTCCAAAATCCCCTTAAATGCTATCTCTGGCATAGGCTTCTCAACAAAATCTGATTTTCCCTTGAAACTTATCTTATACAGTGTTATTCTATCCAACAGTACTTCCAATGGTTCTCCTTTTCTATACCCTGTAAAGAACATCACAGATTCTATCCAACTCAGTTCAGTACAATCTTCTACTCTCAGCTTTAACTCGGGAAATCTCTGGTTCATCAAGGGGATGAGCTCCTTTTTTCTTCCTAGGAAGAATGACTCAAATACCACTTGTGTTGGGCTCTCACCATCTAGTTTCTGAATGAGGATTCTTATGAACAGATCTTTGGGCAGCTTAGGTGCAATGAATTGCCATCTGTGAACGAGTTTTATTCCTTGTTCTGGACTCAAGGTAATGGAAAAAACAGTCACGAGGGGCGGAACCCTAACCAGCCTAACTTTCCAGGCCGCGATCACCCCAAAGCTAGCCCCTCCACCACCTCTAATAGCCCAGAAAAGATCCTCCCCCATTGTTTTTCTGTCAAGAATCCTGCCATTCACATCCACCAACCGAGCATCAACCACATTGTCAGCTGCAAGCCCATGTTTCCTCATCATAGTGCCAATCCCACCTCCACTAAAGTGCCCACCAACACCCACACTGGGGTACAACCCTGCTGAAAACCCAAGACTGCCACCACTTTCCTTAGCAATATTATAGTAGAGCTCCCCGAGTGTGGCGCCACTCTGAACCCAGGCTGTCTCACCTTCCAAATCCACTCTAACTGACCGGAAATCATCAAGATCAATGACTATGAATGGGGAATGATAGCAGAGATATGACAGGCCTTCATAGTCATGACCCCCACTTTTCACCCTGACTTGCATCCCATGCTTTCTGCTGCAAACAACAGCCGCTCGAATCTCGGCCAAAGTGGTTGGTGTAACTATGAACCGAGGCCTGGGTGCAGAAGTGGAGTTTAACCATCTCGGATTCTGTTGAGCTGATTGAAGTAGTGATGAATATGAAGAAGAGGAAGGGGAGTGAAGACGCGATAATGAATTCTTAACAGACATGCATTCTGCAAAACCGCCTTCTCCAGCATCGCAGCTGCGTATTATTGAGAGACAGAGCACAACAGTCATGCAATGGTAGTAATTCATCACTTTGTATTCTTCTATCTCACTTCACTGTGGTGACAATCCCAACTAAATCACCATATATATAATTACATATTTTAATTAATTAATATCTACTCCATATCTGTGTATATAGTAATCAATTTATACATAAATAATATATATAGTAATTAGTATCTATAGTATTACACATGTATAGTAAATTAGTAACGACGTAATTAGTACATGGTAATAGTAATTATATGATAGATACTAATATATATATATATATATATATATATATATATATATATATATAGAGGCTAAGGATCCTGTGAGAAGGAGAGAAATAAGAATTAATGTTAGTCTTATATTTGTAAAAATTTAATAGAGTTTATCAAATTCAAAAAAAATGCGGTGATATTTTTGTAATTATTATTAACTTCACTATGCAAATTTGAACAATTAAATATGCAAAGTTGGTAAATTTTACAAAATCAATGAAAATGTTAAATTTTAAATCTAAACTGTAAATACTAGACTTATCTAGTAAAAAGCAAACCATTAAATTAAATAAAAAAACTTAATCATAAACTCTAAAATTGAAATCATAAGTACAATGAACTTTCGTATTTTTGCAAGTTCAACCTTTTAATACTAAATATGCAAAATGTTAATGCAAAATGTATAAATTTGTAAAAGTTTAAGAATTGTAGATTTTAGTGTTATTAAGGACTTGTTCTCATTTGATCCAATACATACATACATATTTATATATACATACATATATATATATATACATACATACATAAATATATATATATATATATATATATATATATATATATATAGTTTGTAGAGTTCTAGTTTCAATTATTGGATATATAGTTTAGACTGAACTGTGATGATACCTACTCATATCTTTTTACTAAGTCAAAATTAGGAATTATAAATATGCTATTAAGTACCAAAAAAAATGCTATTCAAATTGAAATTGTTGCAGTTGAAACCTTGTACTAAATAATACATGCATATTATGATAACATACTATATATAAAGAAGTTGTCTATATCTTTCAGATAGGGAATCTCTATGGTGTGTCATATAGTTTTTGTGAATGCATGTAGTAGAATTTTCGATAATACAATGTGATGTGTCTCTATGCAGATTTCGATTAAAACAATGAGTGTTGAGAGAAGTTTGCAGGTTGTCTTGTTATATACTCCAATCGGCCGCACCATAGATAGTGCACGTAAATTGTCTATTCCCGCCAGCGCAACCAGACAAACATTGATATAACCAATAATAAGATTATATTATATGTGTGGATGAGGGGTGGTTTTTGTACTTAAAATTCACAAGTTTAATTTTTGTCAATATTTTTTTGATTGAGCCCGTCACATCTTAGTGGAGTTTACTTGTCCTATGTAATTTGTGCATTATACATTAGTGGAATTTAACTAGTCTATGAGGTAGTATTATTTTTGTGTTGATTTAGACTAGGTCTATATTTATGTTCCTGTGGACAAGGTCTATTACTATTCTCTCCCATGTACTCTTTGTACAATATATATTTGTGTACCCCGAAACACAATGGCTTACACTTGTGTGAGACCGTCTCACGGATCCTTATTCGTGAGACGTTTCTAGTCGGGTCGAAGCATCATGCAAATGTCATATTTATGTGTGTAAATGTCATACTTATATGCTCAAATATAATACTAATCATGAATACATTTTTTGTTACTTATAAGAGAAAAAGTATTACATTTTTCATAATAAATAATGTTGGCAAGTGCCCCTTACTTATAAGCGAAAATATAATACTTTTAAGAAAAAATGTATTACTTTTAAACCGAAATGTAAAAATATTGTATTTTTCCTTAAAAGTATTATATTTACCCTTATAAGTAACAAAATTTTTATTCATGATTAGTATTACATTTGAGCATATAAATATGACATTTGTACGTATAAGTATTACATTTTCATCTTGACCCGACCGATCGACCCGTATCACGGTGAGACAGTCTCACACAAATTTTTGCCGTATTGCTAAGCGTCATCATCGACATGTTGAAACAATCTTATCTTTATTATTTACGACATCACTTCCAAAAAAGTTATGATCATATACTGTCTAAGTAGGACAAATTATATCATGGACCAAGATCCACATTGCGTTGTATACCTTGGTCCAAAATGATATTCATATTATGTGCATATAGTTAATATATTATGTGTCCCCACTTAACAGATTGCGTCTATAAATAAATTGGAAGTACATAATATTTTAACGGTCGATACACAATTTATTAACTATAGGCACATTACTAAATTATGGACCTACTACATAAATAATGCACACAATTAACATATTATGTGCCTGCAGTTAATAAATTATGTATCTACCATTAACAGATTATGCGTCTGAATAAATTGAAGACACATAATATGTTAATGATAGATACATAATTTATTAACTACAGACACATAATTTATCTGCTTGCATATGTGTCCGTAGTTAACATATTATGTGCCTTCAATTCATTTACACGCACATAAAGCATATAATATGTTAACTGCGGATACATAATTTGAATGTTGTTTTGGACGAGGGTCCACAATGTAAGATGAACCATGGTCCATGGTATAACAATTGTCCAACCAATTGTTTATCTTATAAATAGGCTCCCCACGCCTATCCTTGGAAATAAATCTCTGTTTGAGTGTCTATACCAAAAACTTCCAAATTATAAGCGTTTAAAATGTTTTGGGTGTTTTTGTTTTCAAATGGTTAAGGCCCTATATGAAAACTAAATTACAACCCAAGTCAATTCCATGTTTATTCCTAGGGTATTCTATGTCACATTCTGCCTATAAATGTTGGAATGTTGAATCCAATCGATTGTATATTTTGAGACTTGTGAGTTTTATTGAAACTATATTTCCTTATGTTGTTGATACTTTTACACATAAAGCGCATTTAGTGGCTAAAAGAATTTTGCAAGAACTAGGTTGTGATTATTTTGAAAATTTTAGTTCAATATTTAAGCCGGTAACTATCTGGGTAATTCTTACCATTGCCTTAAGTCATCATTGATTTATCCGTCAGTTAGACGTGAATAATGTGTTTTTGCGCATCAAGAAGATGTTTATAGGGAGCAACCTATGGGTTATCATGATACTCAATTTCCTTCTTATTTCTGTAAGTTACAAAAGTCGTTATATGACCTTATGTTAGGCAGAAGCTGGTGAAGGGGCAAGTCCAACAATTGGTGGCTAGGGAGATTATTTGGTGAAGGCCGGTGAAGGGCCAAGTCCAACACCTTGTCTTTCGAAAATGTGAATAGAGAAATAAAATTGTGCCTTCCTTACGAGCTACAACTTTTAGCTTAGTGTCAAGCACTTGATCCTAACAAGTGGTATCAGAGCTAGATCACAAGTTCGAGTCCCAACATGAGTAAAAATTGTGCAGTTGACACTGGCATGTGCCGGGAGGGGAAATTGTTGGGCGGATATCGATGAAGGGCCAAGCCCAACAACTGTAGCTAGGGGGACTGTTGGGAAAAAGCCGATGAATGGCTGAGTCTGGTACCCTACCTCTCGAAAATGTTGTTAGGAAAATAAAGTTGCGCCTTCGCTACGATCTATAACTTTTGCGTAGTGGTAAGCGACCAGGCACATCGTGCATGATACTTAGAATTGCCCACTTTTTTTACTAGCTTTTGGGTTTAAGTGTTCGAGGGTTGACGCATCCTTGTTTATTTATGTGTCACATGGCATTGTGGCTTACTTTTTTGGTTTATGTTGATGACATAATTCTAACTGGTAACCATACATCCTTTTTGGATAAATTTGTTACCATTCTAGCTCACAAGTTTTCCATCAAAGATCTTGAAACTCTTCACCATTTTCTGGGCATTGAAGTGGTACCTATCTTTTTTGCATGTTTTTATCTCAAGGAAAATAATTGGCGGATTTTATCTGTTGGTTCAAAACGAAGTATATTTTGGAACTGAATGCTTGGAAAAGGAGTCGACGAAGATGTTCCTTCATGCCTCATTGAGAGAGGAGTTAGTAATAAATTATTGGTGGGATTTTTTTGGAACTGGACACTTAGGAAAGGAATAGGCGATGAAGTTCCTTCATGCCTACTTGAAAAAGGAGTCGGTAACAAAGTATATGTTGGTTTGTTTTGGAACTAGACGCCTAAAAAAGGAGTTGGCTATGAAGTTCCTTCATGCCTCCTTAAAAAATGAGCCGGTAGCAAAGTATTGGTGGGATTATTTTGGAACTGGATGCCTGAAAAAGGATACTCACCAGATTTGTAAGATTGGTGGACAGTAAACTCCATGATTGTCTCATGGGTTCTGAATACTATTGAGCCTACTCTGAGATCTACTATAACACTTAAAGAAAAAGCAGTGGATTTGTGGGATAACACAAAACAGCGATTCTCAATTGCTAACGGGCCTCATATTCTACAATTGCGTTTAGCCTTGGCAAACTGTAGGTAGAATGGTGAGTCAATTTCAAATTATTTTGGACGTCTCAAATTACTCTGGGACGAACTCAACAACCTTGAACGAATGCCTGTGTGTACATGTGGATGGTGTAAATGCAGTCTGAGTACCCAATTGGAAAAATGAAAGTAAGAAGAACGAGTTCATCAGTTCTTGATGGGTCTTGATGGAGAGCAGTACAACACAATTCCTTCCAATATTTTGAGTCAAGACCCATTACCCAATCTTAATCGAGTTTATCATATGGTTGTTCAGGATGAACAAGCAAGGATGATAGTGAGTACACATGACAATCATTCAGACCCCGTAAGCTATGTAATGCGAGCAGGACAAGGAAATCGTGTTACACTAGGGAGGGGGGCTAAAAAGGATGGAGTGACATGTGGACACTGCACTGCACCGGGCATGATAAAAGCAAATGTTTTCAACTCATTGGATATCCTGACTGGTTGGGTGCTAGACCACGATCCAATGGTCAAAGTGCAAGTCGGAGCACACAACAACCGATTGGACGAGGAAAAAGTGCAACAACAAGAGTCAATGTAGCGTAAACTGCTGTAGTTGAAACCCCTTCTCAAGCTGTCTCGATGACAAATACAGAAAAGACTGCTATTGGAGGACTTTCAAATGAACAATGGAGTGCTCTTTTGGCAGCTCTGAGCATTTATAAACTTGAAGCCAACCAATGTCTTTCAAGTAACTTGCCATGGATTATTGACACTGAAGTGTCAAACCATATGGCAGGAACACTCAATCATATGGTGAATGTGAGGATAATCGAACCATGTCCTATTGGGCTGCCGAATGGAGAAGAAACTTATGCAGCAAAGCTAGGCATTATGGTGCTTGGTGAAAAATTGAGTCTGCAAAAAGTTTTATTTGTGCCTAAATTAAATTGCAATTTAATTTCTGTATCTCAAGTCTTGGCTGATTCACCCTATCATGCTCTATTTACCGATAAATTTTGTGTTATTCAGGACCGCACCTCGAAGACGCTGATTGGAGTGGGTGAAC
>CM008336.1:30255093-30266811 GCA_002525835.2 Ipomoea batatas | reverse complement strand
CTTCCTTGAAGAAGGCAGAATCGATGCAAACCAATAATGTTTTAAGTTTGTCACTGACAAAGTTGTGGCATCAAAGGTTGGGGCATCCATCACCTACAATTATGAATTTTCTTCCTAATTTTAAAGATGGTAGTAGTTTGAACAATAGACACTTTGAAGTTTGTTTCCGGGCCAAGCAAACTCGTGAACCTTTTTCTTTAAGTTCTAATAAAGCAAGTTCAATTTTTGAGTTAGTTCATTGTGATTTGTGGGGAGCTTAACGTGTTCCTGCTCTATGTGGTGCTTATTATTTCTTGACAATTGTTGATGATTTTTCACGTTCTGTATGGGTTTATTTAATCCGGACTAAGGGTGAAGTTCTTGGGATCCTAAAAATTTAATTGCCTTGGTTCACTGTCAGTTTGACAATCAAATTAAATTTATTCGAACAGACAATGGGACAAAATTCGCATGTTTGAAAGGTTATTTTGATAGTGTTGGGATTATACACCAGACTTCATGCGTAGGAACACCCCAATAAAATGGTAGAGTAGAGAGAAAGCATAGACATATTCTAAATGTGGCAGGGGCGTTGCGTTTTCAAGCCAATTTGCCAATTGAGTTTTGGGGGGAATGCATTCTCACTACAGGCTATCTCATTAATCGGACACCCACTAAATTTCTCAAAGGTAAAACCCCTTTTGACATTCTTTTTGGGCGTTCACCTGATTATTCTCTTCTTCACACTTTTGGGTGCATATGGTATGCGAAGAATGATGCTCAAGTCAACAACAAATTTGCAAGTCGTAGTCGTAAGTGCGTGTTTATTGGTTATCCATACGGCAAGAAAGGGTGGTATTTGCGTGATTTGGAAAGTGGAGAGCGATTTGTTTCACGAGATGTCCATTTCCTTAAGACCGTCTTTCCCTTTTCCTCTTCACCTACTAAGCATCGTATGTCTCCCATGATTGAAAATGTTGATGATATTTCCAATAGCCTTCTAGAGACATACTAAAAATGGGCTTGGGGAAGATTTTTCCAATAATTTAATTGCCTTGGTTCACTGTCAGTTTGACAATCAAATTAAATTTATTCAAATAGACAATGGGACAGAATTCACATGTTTGAAAGGTTATGTTGATAGTGTTGGGATTATACACCAGACTTCATGCGTAGGAACACCCCAACAAAATGGTAGAGTAGAGAGAAAGCATAGACATATTCTAAATGTGGCAAGGGCGTTGCGTTTTCAATCTAATTTGCCAATTGAGTTTTGGGGGAAATGCATTCTCACTGCAGGCTATCTCAATAATCGGACACCCACTAAATTTCTCAAAGGTAAAACCCCTTTTGACATTCTTTTTGGGCGTTCACCTGATTATTCTCTTCTTCGCACTTTTGGGTGCATATGGTATGCAAAGAATGATGCTCAAGTCAACAACAAATTTGCAAGTCGTAGTCGTAAGTGCGTGTTTTGGAAAGTGGAGAGCGATTTGTTTCACGAGATGTCCATTTCCTTAAGACCGTCTTTTCCTTTTCCTCTTCACCTACTAAGCATCGTATGTCTCCCATGATTGAAGATGTTGATGATATTTCCAATAGCCTTCTAGAGATAAATACTAAAAATGGGCTTGGGGAAGATTTTTCCAATAATGTTCCAGAGATAATTACTGAATCTGGAGTGTCTTTGACAGATGAAGTGACCAATATGAATGCAACGACCTTACCCACTTCCAACTCCGTTTCTAGTGATGATGATGAGAACCTTGGTCATGGACAACTGGAAAAACGGGTTCCTATATATCTCCAGGATTATGCCACACACTCTACTAGTTGTACATACCCCCGACATGTTCCACCTCTTCCGAAATGTTTTCAGGTACGGTGCATCCCATAGCTCACTTTGTTAGTTATGATAAATTTTATGTGGCACATCGTCATTACCTTGCAGCAATTACTACTGAGCATGAGCCCGCATTATTCTCTGAGGCTGTAAAATCTCCTCATTGGCGAGAAGCCATGCACCAAGAGCTTTAGGCACTTGAAGACAATGACACTTAGGTACTTGTGGATCTTCCTCCTGGTCATAAAGCCATTGATAGTAAGTGGGTTTACAAGGTTAAATACAATGCGGATGGCTCAATTGAGCGCTATAAAGCACGACATGTTGTCCGAGGAAATCGACAAATCGAAGGAGTTGATTACAATGAAACCTTTGCACCCACCATTAAAATGGTTACAGCTCGTGCCTTTCTTGCTGTTGTTGTTGCTCGTGGAGTCGTGGGTGGCCTCTTTAACAAATGGACATGAGCAACGCTTTCTTGCATGGTGATTTAACATAGACCATTTACATGAAGCTCCCATTTGGATTTGTGTCCTCATGTCCGAAAAAAGTTTGTCATCTCTGAAAGTCTTTGTACAGCCTTCGTCAAGCTCCTCGGTGTTGGTTTGCAAAGTTGGTAGACTCTCTCACTAATTATGGGTTTCACCAGTCATCTTCTGATCACTCTTTCACCTTCAATCACAATGGTGTGCACCTATATATTCTTATCTTTGTAGATGATCTGGTTATCACTAGCAATGATGAGACTGTTGTGCACAGTTTCAAGCTCTACCTAAGTAATTGCTTTCATATGAAAGATTTGGGTACGTTGAAATACTTTCTTGGTCTAGAAGTTGCTCGCAACTCANGCACTTCAATGTGTTTTATTAACAGATGTCATCTAGTGTGGGCTCTAGTAGCCTGATGAGCTCTGGACAGGATGGAAGTGGATGTCGATGTTGTAAGTTTAGCCTGTGCGTTTAGGTATAGGAAAGATACCTAAGCGTGGCAGTAACACCCAGTTTTCTGCTGGTTAGATGCTTCCGCAATGTATTATTAGGGATTTTGTAATAAATCCAAGATGTGAGAATTGGGGTGTTACAAGGGCGTTTGTGCGTTGAGTTGGAGGGCGTAGGTTCGAACCCTTGTTAAGTAATTTTAAGGTAAATCCTTTATTAAGCTTGGATTGTAGTAAGTTGTACGAGCCAATTAATGGTTAGGTTTGCTCATGGTATTATTGTTAATAAGTTAATAGTTAGATCATTAGGTTCTTATTTTCTTATTATCTTATGACCATATTATATTGACTCGTATTCGTGTTAATAAGGATTATAGGTCAATTAGCTATTGGGCAATGACTATGATAGGTCAAGATTACATTAATTCTCAGGTTCGTGGTTATGGACCTAGCTTATGAGATGAGCTTAGGATTGGTGTTGCTTTGGATTAATACGCTTAAAGAGGTAACCACTATGTCCACTAAAACCTATTTTTACACTCTCAATCTATGAATATTACTTGGTGTATGGGAATCCTGAGTATTTCTTTGCTGCTTAGCCTATTTGTTGTTGTCTGTGAAGTCATTTTGATGGATTATGAACTTGTGTTTTGATCCTTTGCATATAGATATTTATGGATATTTATTGGTATGGATTCCTTGTTTATTTGGCTTCTGGGAGTTGTAATATGAGTAATTTGATCCAATTTTCATATTCTGCGAATGAACTTTGCGTATTCTGTCTGTTCTGGTCTGGGAGTGGTTTGGAGTTGCTCTTGCGGTAAGGTTAGGTGGTATAATGTGTCCCGCCTAAGTGGTCCGCAAGAACAACAGGGGAATGGAGTGACGGAGGATGGCGATCCGCTGGACAGCCCCGCCCCTTCAGGCGGAATAGGGCGACGGACCAGGGTGATCCGCCGGGGAGCGCCACTGGTTGAGGCGGAATAGGTGGTTCCGCCAGGGTGATCCGTTGGGTCATTCTGGATTCTGTTTCCAGTAGCTATTTTGTTGTTCTGTTGTCTTGTTGTTTCACCCTTGTTTCTGGAACTTGTTGGGATATTATGCTGAGTATTTTTCCTTGGTTCTTGGGCACTTATTCATGTCTCTTGATTCATTATCTTGATGTATTGGTTGATATATTGCGGTTTGGCTGTTTCTTATGAGTATTCGGTTGAGTTTGTGGTTCGGTTGGATATTGGTATTGTTGAGAAGTCTTGGTTTATATACTCTTTCAGCTTGTTGTTGTTGAGTATCCGATTTTAAATATTGAACAGTTCGTTGGTGTGTATATTCTATATGGGTGTGTAAACCTATTTACAAACTTACTATATATCTATACTTCCTTGCGGGTGTGAATGGTGGTTGCTTAGTAGTCTTTTGCTAATGGTTTCTTGTATGTTTTCCAAGTATGCATAAGTCTAAGCGTGAGCGCGATAGAGATATATCCGTATGAGGCAGCTTAGACTAGTTTATTGTGTTTTAGACTTATGTTTTGGGCCTGTGTGCCAATATGAGATTCTATATACTCTTGTTTTAGATTTTGGATGTTTTGGATATGTTTGAGGATTTATATACTATACAGTTCAGTGTTTGTTAAGCATGTGCATCTAGGCCGTGTTTTCTTACCTAGATGTGGCATGATACCCCTTAGGTTATAAATCGTTTCCGCTATGTTGTGTTGATAGTTGAGATAGGCAGCTTTGTGTTAAAGTTTTAGCTATCTCGGCTTGTGAAAAGTTGGGGTGTCACAGTAAGGATGAATTGAAAGTTGTTATTAGTGAACACCTTGAAAAGGGGAATAATGAGTTTGCTTTGAGTGCCAATTTACAAGAGGCTGTTGCATCATTGAATCATTGTCCTAAGTTGCACCAACATAATAATGTTTCTTATATGGCTTTACTTGTTTCTAGCAAAAAATTGTTACCCTCTGTTGTGCAGGCACCTGTCCCTGAGTTGAAACCTCTCCCCGAACACCTTAAATATGCTTTCTTGGGAGAAAATAAAACATTACCAGTCATAATTTCAACTAAACTTTCTACAGCGGAACAGGAAAAACTTGTCCATGTGTTGAAAGAACACAAAACTGCCATTGGGTGGACAATTGCAAATATCAAAGGAATAAGTCCATCCACTTGCATGCACCGAATTCTACTAGAGGAAGGAGCAGAACCATCTCGTCAACCGCAAAGGAGGCTAAACCCACCCATGATGGAAGTAGTGAAGGAAGATGTCCTTAAACTCCTTGGAGTTGGGATAATCTATCAAATTTCAGACAGCAAATGGGTTAGCCCAACTCAAGTGGTTCCTAAGAAAACAGGAATTACAGTTGTGAAAAACCAAAATGATGAATTGGTTCCCACTCGTATTCAAAATGGATGGCGAGTTTGTATAGATTATAGGAAGTTGAATGCTGTAACAAGAAAAGACCACTTCCCTTTACCTTTTATTGACCAAATGCTAGAAAGGTTAGCTGGTCGTTCTTATTTTTGTTTTCTTGATGGTTATTCAGGTTATTTTCAGATTGCAATTGCTCCAGAAGACCAAGAAAAGACAACCTTTACGTGTCCCTTAGGCACTTTTGCATATCGACGCATGCCGTTTGGCCTCTGTAATGCCCCGGGCACCTTTCAGAGGTGTATGGTGAGCATATTTTCTAATTATGTTGGGCATATAATAGAGGTTTTTATGGATGATTTTACAATTTATGGAGATTCTTTTGATAGTTGCTTGCATAACCTTACACTTATTCTGAGAAGATGCATAGAAAGTAATCTTGTGTTAAATTTTGAAAAATGTCATTTTATGGTTGATCAAGGTAATGTTTTGGGGCATGTTATTTCATCTAGAGGGATTGAGGTTGATAAAGCTAAAGTTGATATTATTGAATCTCTACCTTATCCTACTAATGTGCGGGAAGTCCGCTCTTTTCTTGGACATGCAGGTTTCTACCGAAGATTTATCAAGGACTTCTCGAAGATAGCGCTACCTTTATGCAAATTGTTGCAAAAAGAAACCTCCTTTTGAGTTTGATGAAGAGTGTAAAGGAGGATTTGACAAATTAAAAGAGTTGTTGACGTCTGCCCCGGTCATTCAGCCACCTAATTGGAATTATCCTTTCGAGATAATGTGTGATGCAAGTGATTACCCAGTAGGGGNTATATATATATATATATATATATAGAGGCTAAGGATCCTGTGAGAACTCACAGTACCATAGGAGAGAAATAAGAATTAATGTAAGTTTTATATTTGTAAAAATTCAATAGATTTGATCAAATTCAAAAAAAAAAATGCGGTGATATTTTTGTAATTATTATTAACTTCACTATGCAAATTTGAACAATTAAATATGCGAAGTTGGTAAATTTTACAAAATCAATGAAAATGGTTAAATTTTAAATTTTGTAAAAAGTAAACCACTAAATTAAATTAAATAAAAAAAATTCAATCATAAACTCTAAAATTGAAATCTTAAGTACAATGAACTTTCGCATTTTTGCAAGTTCAATCTTTTAATATTAAATATGCAAAATGTTAATGCTAAATGTATAAATTTGTAAAAGTTTAAGAATTGCAGATTTTAGTGTTATTAAGGACTTGTTCTCATTTGATCCAATACATACATACACATACATACATATACATATATATACATATATATATATGTATATATATATATATATATATATATATATACACTTCATAGTTTGTAGAGTTCTAGTTTCAATTATTGGATATATAGTTTAGACTGAACTGTGATGATACCTACTCATATCTTTTTACTAAGTCAAAATTAGTACGTAATTATAAATATGCTATTAAGTACCATATTTATAATTAGGCTCAAAAAAAAAAAAGTACCAAAAGAAATGCTATTCAAATTGAAATTGTTGCAGTTGAAACCTTGTACTAAATAATACATGCATATTATGATAACATACTATATATAAATAAGTTGTCTATATCTTTCAGATAGGGAATCTCTATGGTGTTTGTCATATAGTTTTTGTGAATGCATGTAGTAAAATTTTCCATAATACAATGTGATGTGTCTCTATGCAGATTTCGATTAAAACAATGAGTGTTGAGAGAAGTTTGCAGGTTGTCTTGTTATATACTCCAATCGGCCGCACCATAGATAGTGCACGTAAATTGTCTATTCCCGCCCGTGCAACCAGACAAACATTGATATAACCAATAATAAGATTATATTATATGTGTGGATGAGGGGTGATTTTTGTATTTAAAAATCACAAGTTTAATTTTTGTCAATATTTTTTTGATTGAGCCCGTCACATCTTAGTGGAGTTTATTTGTCCTGTGTAATTTGTGCATTATACATTAGTGGAATTTAACTAGTCTCTTAGGTAGTATTATTTTTGTGTTGATTTAGACTAGGTCTATATTTATGTTCCTGTGGACAAGGTCTATTACTTTATTCTCTCCCATGTACTCTTTGTACAATATATATTTGTGTACCCCGAAACACAATAGCTTACACTTGTGTGAGACCGTCTCATGGATCCTTATTCGTGAGACGGGTCGGGTCGGGTCGAATCATCATGTAAATGTCATACTTATATGCTCAAATATAATACTAATCATGAATATAATTTTTGTTACTTATAAGAAAAAAAGTATTACATTTTTCATAATAAATAATATTGGCAAGTGCCCCTTACTTATAAGGGAAAATATAATATTTTTAAATCAAAATGTAAAAATATTGTATTTTCCCTTAAAAGTATTACATTTACTCTTATAAGTAACAAAAATTTTATTCATGATTAGTATTACATTTGAGTAGAGCCGTCAAAACGGGCTTAGCCCGCCCCGCCCCGCGAAAAGGGCGGGGCGGGCTTTGATATTTTAAGCCCGTATTTTGGAGGGCTTTTTAGCCCGCCTAGTATATAAACATTATTAGTATTAGTGTGTATATATACATCATTTTATATAATTATATATAAAAATATATGTTAATTTATTTATTTACATTGAAAAAATGTACGGAGTATTAGGAAATAATATATTGTATAAATTATTTGTTATTGCGTTATAGGTTCACATACATATAACATATTATGTATTTTATTATTTGTTAGGACTTATTACTATAGTAATTATTATTGTGTTCAACAAATTAAAAACATTAATATATCTTTAAACTATTATAAATTAAAATATATAGAGAGATACTTGCTAAGAAGGCAGAATGGTTTTAAAATCTGTAAAACTTGAAATTTCTTGCTTATTTTTGAGTTTTCTCATGCTTGGATTGCTCTCCCATTCTAGTAAAACATTTGTCTACCAGGGGCCTTGTTCCCCTAAAATATAAAGATTGTAAATTTGTTATCAATTTTGGGTGAAGAAAAATTTCCCAGACGGTGGCAAATGTATGCAACTTGATCATGAATCTCCCCTCAACTGCTATTGCACGACACAGTTAGGTGGTTTTGATGTTCATGCATATTTTACAAATGATATTATATTGAAAATCATGCAATAATAAACTTGCCATGTTCCGGTAAATAAAAAAAAACTATTCAAATCATTTTAGTAACGCTTATTAACTTTTGCATATCAATTTTTATGTAAACTTAAAACTTTTTAAATCTAGCGGGCCCCCGCCAAGGCCCGCGGGCCTAAGGCGGGGCGGGGCGGGCTTGCCTATTTTAGGCCCGTATTTTGGTGGGCTTTTTAGCCCGCCCCACCATATGGCGGGCCCGGGCGGGCCCCGGCCCGCCGGCCCGTTTCGACAGCTCTACATTTGAGCATATAAATATGACATTTGTACGTATAAGTATTACATTTCCACCTTAACCTGACCTGACCGACCCGTCTCACGGTGAGACGGTCTCACACAACTTTTTGCCGTATTGCTAAGCGTCATCATCGACATGTTGAAACAATCTTATCTTTGTTATTTACGACATCACTTCCAAAAAAGTTATGATCATATACTGTCCAAGTAGGACAAATTATATCATGGATCAAGATCCACATTGCGTTGTATACCTTGGTCCAAAATGATATTCATATTATGTGCATATAGTTAACATATTATATGTCTTCACTTAACAGATTGCATCTATAAATAAATTAAAAGTACATAATATTTTAACGGTAGATACATAATTTATTAACTATAGGCACATTACTAAATTATGTACCTACTACATAAATAATGTACACAATTAACATATTATGCGCATGCAGTTAAGAAATTATGTATCTGCCAGTAACAGAGTATGCGTCTAAATAAATTGAAGACACATAATATGTTAATGATAGATACATAATTTATTAACTATAAACACATAATTTATCTGCTTGCAATTAAAAAAAAACTATGTGTCCGCAATTAACATATTATGTGCCTTTAATTCATTTACACGCACATAAAAGCATATAATATGTTAACCGCAGATACATAATTTGAATGTTTTTTTGGACGAGGGTCCACAATGTAAGATGGACCATGGTCCATGGTATAACAATTGTCCAACCAATTGTTTATCTTATGAATAGGCTCCCCACTCCTATTCTTGAAAATAAATCTTTGTTTGAGTGTCTATACCAAAAACTAGGGGTGGACAATTCAGTTAAGTTTATCCGATTCGATCCGAACTAATAATACAAAACCGAACGGTTCGGGATTCTTATAAACAGACCGGTTCGGTTAAAAATCGAACCGAACCAAACGGTTTAGTAAAAACCGAACCGAACCTTGTTAGGTTTTAATAATAATAATAATAATAATAATAATAATAAGGTTTTAATAATAATAATAATAATAATAATAATAATAATAATAATAACAACAACAACAACAACAACAACAACAATAAAAATAATAGTAAAGAAGTAAATCTAAGTCCCTTGATGCTTGTTCCGTCATTTAATTCCTATTCTCACTAGTATATCTCTTAAATTTTTTATTTGATTTCTTTATAGTTTGTTCTCTACTTTGCGCTTTTGTTGTTTGCTGCAATTGTTCTTTACCTCACAATTAGTACTTAGTAATATGTTTGGACTTTGAATTGCTATTTTGTTATATAATGTTTAAATTTTAGATATGGATAATGTGATAGTATGTTCGGAAAATTAGGAAACACTCAAATTTGTGGACTTAAACCGAACCGAATTAAATCTGAACCAAAACCGAATCGTTTCAAATCGAAACAGAAATCGAACCGAATTCTAATGTTAAACTGAATGGTTTAAATTTTTTAAAACCGAAAAACCGAAACTGAAAAAAAAATCAAACCGAAACCCGAAACGCCCACCCCTACCAAAAACTTTCAAATTATAAGCGTTTAAAATGTTTTGGGTGTTTTTGTTTTCAAATGGTTGAGGCCCTATATGAAAACTAAATTACAACCCAAGTCTATTCCATGTTTATTCCTAGAGGTAATTCCAGCAATGGTCCCCCGACTATGCTGATTTTCCAAAATTGGTCCTTGTCTTTTAATTTGGACGAAAAAGAGACTTAACTATTAATTTTGTTCCGGCATTCGTCCTTCCGTTACAATCAGTTAGTGAGGCGTTAATTGTTGGGGTAAATTAGTATTTTCATTATATGTCTTCTTCTTCCATTTGTTCTGAGTGTAAAGCGGACATAGCAGGAAAAAAAAACAAACCCCAACAGCTTTCCCTTTCGTTGTCTCTCGTTCGGACTAGTAGAGTGGACGGCGACGGTGGCGTCGAAGCTACGGCATAGCAGGTGGCGGTAACGGCTGAACCTCCGACTCTCCTTCTTCTCCCTTCATCTCGCTTCGTTGGTCAGGGACGCCTGCTATGGTGGAGCTCCGACAAAGCAGCGGCGTCCTTCAGCTCGGCGCGAACAGATCTCCTTCGGCGGAGGCGACTGTCTTCTTCCCGGCGAGTATTTGCTTTCAGATTTGAGTGTAAAGAAGAGGACCCTTCTTTCTCCAAAAATGCTTTCAAACTAAATTAATTGACATTGATGGGAAAGAAGGGTCCTCTTCTTTACACTCAAATCAGAAAGCAAATACTCGCCGAAAAGAAGACCAAGCCAGCCGCCTCCGCCGAAGGAGATCTGTTCGTGCCGAGCTGGAGAATGCTGCTGCTTTGTCGGAGCTCCGCCATAGCAGGTGTCGCTGACCAACGAAGCGAGATGAAGGGAGAAGAAGGAGAGTCGTAGGTTCAGCCGTTGCCGCCACCTGCTATGCCGCAGCTTCGACCCCACCGTCGCCGTCCGCTCTGCTAGTCCGAATGAGAGGCACGAAGGGGAAAGCTGTTGGGATTTGTTTTTTTTTTCTTTGTTTTCCTGCTATCCGATCCGCTTTACACTCAGAACAAGAGGAAGAAGAATGCATATAATGAAAAGACTAATTTACCCCAACAATTAACGCCTCACTAACGGATGGTAAACGGAAGGACTAATGCCGGAACAAAATCAATAGTCAAGTGTCTTTTTCATCCAAATTAAAAGACAAGTACCAATTTTGGAAAATCAACATAGTCGGGGGACCATTGCTGGAATTTTTTGCCTATAAATGTTGGGATGTTGAATCCAATCGATTGTATATTTTGAGACTTGTGAGCTTTATTGAAACTATATTTCCTTATGTTGTTGATACTTTTGCACATGTCTTCTGACATGGATAATGTTATGACATACTCGCATATTCCAAACACTCTTAGTCTGTGAGTCCAGTATATTTTATCTTATGTTATATCTTTATGTATTCTTTATATTATGTTGTTGCATTAGTTACTGTAGCCTAGTCTTTAGTGATTAGCCTATAGAGTAGGAGAGTCTTTAGTAGGTTATGTTATATGGACTTTACCTCTCTCTCCTGTAATCAGTTACGGAAATCAAATCCATTCGTTAATCTGGTATCAGACGCGTTAGGTTAGCGGCGATTCTCTTCCTCCTCTTTTTTTTTTTTTTTTT
>CM008336.1:30228790-30245683 GCA_002525835.2 Ipomoea batatas | reverse complement strand
TTACTTTGAAGTCCAATATATGTAAAAAAAAAAATTACATTTGATATCCGGACCAAATTTATATTTATATATATATATATATATATATATATATATATATATATATATATAACATAAATAAAAATATATTTGAACCAATAACCTATTAAGTTCACAAAATATTTAGTTTAGATAATATTAATATTTTTTGAGCTAATATTTAAAATATGTTTGGATATATTCATTTGAATGACATGTATGTAATATATAATTTTTATTTTGAATTCTAATATAGTAATATATGTGTGAAATTTCGATATCTGATATCTGGACCAAAACCAATAATCAATTGAGTTCAATCAAAATATAAAGCGTGGCATATATTTCAATTTTTAATTTAGATAATGTGAATGATGTATAATTTTAAGCATAATCAAATAAGTTATATTTAAATAAATAATGTGAATAGAAAAGACAGAAGATAATGATAAGTAAAAGAAGATGATAATAAATGTAATCATAGTAATGAATAAATATGTAAGTAGATAATGATGAGAATGTGGTTATAATGACATATAGTCTAATAGATAATAGCTGACGCTGTTTTCTATTTAGAAAACAGTTTTTTATAGTGTTTCAGTTTTCTAGAAAACTGAAAAATTATTTCCTATTTTCAAAATAGAAAACTGTGCTAGTAAACATGTTTTCTGTTTTCTGTTCTCCAGTTTTCAAAATTTCCAGAAAATTAGAGAAAATTTCCAGTTAGTAAACGCACCCTGAGTTTTCCTACAATAGGATCATAAAATTTCTAAAGATATTAGAATAAATAGTTATAAATAAATAGTTATAGATAAATAAATAAATAAATTTACAGAAGGCTTTGATAGACTATCATCTCCCATACTAATCCTACAATTGGGCTTCTCCTTATTTCCGCTAGTATTTCATTTTCATATGTAGCTGTCTTCAATTGCCAAAATTTCTCGGCATTTATGTTTTGAGAACTGTAAAATATTTAAATTATAGTGTTAATTAAAATTAATTAAGTAATTAATTAATTACATTTTTATGTGCTTACATTATTGGTGGATCGAGGCTTTGTCGCCTTCTGACCACGATAAGGATAGTCGAATGCTGTGCTCCACTATTTGAAGTACGATAAGATAAATTATCACAAATATGGTGTGAATCCTTAAGAAACTCCTGTGAATTATCATAAATTTCTTGTGCTGATAACTCAATGTGGCAGAGATATAATCCTTCCACAAAGCAAAGTGCTTCCAAAGCGTCTTAGGTAGACATAGCAAAACAACTATAAATAATTTTCAAATTTGTTTTTATATAATGCTACCTAAAAGTCATTTATCTTGAAGTGAAAAAAGTAAAAAATAAAAAAATAAAAAATAAGTAGAGCAATTAATAGAGTTACAACTAACTGCTCTGATCTAGCTATGATATGCTCTGATTTACTACATGTGACTCATCAAGAACAAATAAGTTTAATAGTACGATTTGTTAATATGTCTAATAACGATATAAAAAGAGAAATACTTTTTAAAATTTTTGAAAGTAGATAATATATCTAGTCTGAAATTTTTAAAGAATTGATAGGAGCACTCTAATATTTAAAAAAAAAAAAAAACTAAAAGAGAATCAGTTCTAACCTTCAAATAGATGTGCATGTCTTAATTCTCTGCTTTAACAGTTATAAAATTAAGTAATCCTAACTGATGCATATATGTGTATGTACATAAAAACAAATTAGGAAAGTAGATAAGCTTTTAAGACTTTAAGTACTGCACGTTGAATATTGGACTTTGAAAATGCATAGCAAGTATTTTATGATAACAAATCGACATATTAAGCTTTAAGAACAACTAAGGCACAGTATTGAGTGAAACCCTAAATTAACATCAGAAAAAAATTAGAATAACAAACACAGTCAAGTTGCCACAAAATGTACAAATAGATTATACATAAACGGTATAAAAATAATAAAGGGGGTGTGAACTTAGCTGACTGAAATCCTTCCACTTTTTTCGAACGCCCATTTCTATTTTTTCATTAGGCTTGAAATTTAACAACTGAAAACCCAGATCTGATATTTTTCATCAAAATATTTTGGTTGTCGTAACTCTTGAAACGATAAAGAATCCAGAGACAATATCATGATTAATATGGTTATCAGGTCTCCAAAATTGAAGATTTCCTCTAACATCTAACCAAAAAACCAAAAAAAAAAAATCACTAAGAAATTGAAGTAGAAGCAGTGACTCGGAGAACGTTAGATAGAAGGCCGAGCGGCAATGAGAGAACTGTAAAATTGGGCTTCTCCTTATTTCCGCTAGTATTTCATTTTCATCTGTAGTTGTCTTTAATTGCCAAAATTTCTCGGCATTTATGTTTTGAAAACTGTAAAATATTTAAATTATAGTGTTAATTAAAATTAATTAAGTAATTAATTAATTACATTTTTATGTGCTTACATTATTGGTGGATCGAGGCTTTGTCGCCTTCTGACCACGATAAGGATAGTCGAATGCTGTGCTACACTATTTGAGGTACGATAAGATAAATTCTCACAAATATGATGTGAATCCTTAAGAAACTCCTGTGAATTATCATAAATTTCCTGTGCTGATAACTCAATGTGGCAGAGATATAATCTTTCCACAAAGCAAAGTGCTTCCAAAACGTCTTAGGTAGACATAGAAAAACAACTATCTAAATAATTTTGAAATTTTTTTTTATATAATGCTCCCTAAAAGTCATTTATCTCGAAGTGAAAAAAGTAAAAGAAAAATAATAATAATAATAAGTAGAGCAATTAATAGAGTTACAACTAACTGCTCTGATCC
This sequence comes from Ipomoea batatas, assembly GCA_002525835.2. Lineage (NCBI taxonomy): Eukaryota > Viridiplantae > Streptophyta > Magnoliopsida > Solanales > Convolvulaceae > Ipomoea > Ipomoea batatas. The sequence continues at coordinate 30,242,846 of CM008336.1, read as the reverse complement.
TAGCTATGATATGCTCTGATTTACTAGATGTGACTCAGATCATCAAGAACAAATAAGTTTAGTAGTACGATTTGTTAATATGTCTAATAACAATATAAAAAGAGAAATACTTTTTAGAATTTTTGAAACTAGATAATATATCTGGTTTGAGATTTTAATGAATTGATAGGTGCACTATAATATTAAAAATTAAAAAAAAAACTAAAAGAGAATCAGTTCTAACCTTCAAATAGATGTGCATGTCTTAATTCTCTGGCTTTGAGACAACAATCCTGAAAAAAACAGTTATAAAATTCAGTAACCTTAAGTGATGCATATATGTCTATGTACATAAAAACAAATTAGGAAAGTAGATAAAGCTTTTAAGTACTGCATGTTGAATATTGGACTTTGAAAATGCATAGCAAGTATTTTATGCTAACAAATCCACAAATTAAGCTGTAAGAACAACTAAGGCACAATATTGAGTAAAACCCTAAATTAACATCAGAAAAAAATAAGAATAACAAACACAGTCAAGTTGCCACAAAATGTACAAATAGATTATACATAAACGGTATAAAAATAATAAAGGGGGGTGTGAACTTAGCTGACTGAAATCCTTCCACTTTTTTCGAACGCCTATTTCTATTTTGTCATTAGGCTTGAAATTTAACAACTGAAAACCCAGATCTGGTATTTTTCATCAAAATATTTTGGTCGTCGTAACTCTTGAAACGATAAAGAATCCAGAGACGATATCATGATTAATATGGTTATCAAGTCTCCAAAATTGAAGATTTCCTCTAACATCTAACCAAAAAACCAAAAAAAAAAAAAAATTCACTAAGAAATTGAAGTAGATGCAGTGACTGGAGAACGTTGGATAGAAGGCCGAGCGGTGATGAGAGAACTGTAAAATTGGGCTTCTCCTTATTTCCGCTAGTATTTCATTTTCATATGTAGCTGTCTTTAATTGCCAAAATTTCTCGGCATTTATGTTTTGAAAACTGTAAAATATTTAAATTATAGTGTTAATTAAAATTAATTTAGTAATTAATTAATTACATTTTTATGTGCTTACATTATTAGTGGATCGAGGCGAGTTAAATTATAGTGTTAATTAAAATTAATTTAGTAATTAATTAATTACATTTTTATGTGCTTACGTTGTTGGTGGATCGAGGCTTTGTCGTCTTCTGACCACGATAAGAATAGTCGAATGCTGTGCTCCACTATTTGAAGTACGATAAGATAAATTCTCACAAATATGGTGTGAATCCTTAAGAAACTCCTGTGAATTATCATAAATTTCCTGTGCTGATAACTCAATGTGGCAGAGATATAATCCTTCCAGAAAGCAAAGTGCTTCCAAAGCACCTTAGGTAGACATAGCAAAACAACTATTTGAAATAATTTTGAAATTTGTTTTTATATAATGCTACCTAAAAGCGAGGTAGGACAAAAGTAAACCTAAGCGCTATTTTGGGACCAGAAGTATTTTACCTAAGCGCTATTGGGGCATTTCTCTACATTGCCAACTGCACTAGGCTCGATATTGCCTTTTCAGTAAACCAATTGGCTCGATTTAGTGCTGCTCCAACCAGAAGACATTGGAATGACGTAAAACATATCCTCAGATATTTTCAAGGCACTAAAGAGCTTGGTCTTTTCCTTAGTGGAGGTACCGCTATCTCACGGAGATATGTAAAACATACATTAGTGGTTACCTCATCTAATCATTCAGAGATCATTGCTCTGTATGAGGCTTCACGAGAATGTATATGGTTGAGGTCATTATTACATCATATCAATAACTCGTGTGGATTAACAAGTATAGATGATACCCCCACTGTCATATATGAGGACGATGCAGCATGTGTTGCACTAGATGAGTAATGGATATGTTAAAGGAAATCTTATAAAGCATATTTCACCTAAATTCTTTTACCCTCATGAACTCCAGAAGTAATTGGATGGTAAAATGCTTGTTCAAAAAGTTCGTTCCAATGACAATCTAGCAGATTTGTTCACTAAGTCCTTACCTACATCTACATTTGAAAAATATGTTCATAAAATTGGTATGCGTAAGTTAGGAAGGTTGTTGTCTTTAGGCGGAGCAACGGCATCTTGGTGCACATGAATTATCGGTCTAGAAGATCGACAACCCTAATAATCCTGAAGATTGAACACAGAAGGTTTATGGTTGTACTCTTTTTCCCTTAACTAAGTTTTTTTCCCACTAGATTTTTCGTAGTGTAAGGTTTTTTATGAGACAACCAATGCAACACATGATCATCCATATATCGTGTACTCTTTTCCCGACTAGGTTTTTACCACAGGATAAGGACATATAAAAGTGAAATGACACCTATAAATATATATAATAAAAAATGGAATTAACTCATAACAATAATATTAATGAATAGGTATATACAATTAATAAAATTCTACCTTTAAAATTAAGTATTTAAAAGTCAATTTTTTCATCTATATATCTATATCTATATATATTAAAACAAAAGTGTCAATTTCCCGCTCATTTTAGACTAAAAAAAATTAGTTTTAAATTCGAAATTAGTCAACATAAGATCAGATTACAACACTTAACAAAATTAAATCATATTACAGTGAATATCTTAAATTCGATACATGTATATATATAAAGCTTACCAAATAAAGTCATTACTAATTCAAACTCATATATATAAAGCTTACCAAATATATATGTGTTAAATTTGTATACATAACTCATAACTAATTATATGTAAATAAATGTGGTATATAGAATCATTACATATAATTTGCATACATAACTCATAACCTTAATAAATTTGTATACATTAATTTGCATGGAAAGTCATTACATATAATTTGCATTATATGTGGCTCATTCAACATTCAACCTTAAGCATTATATATGTAAGTATTGCATGCAATGGTGCTTTTTAATTAATATTTGAGAGAGCTGCTTCTAGATTGTGGTTGTAAAAAATTAAATTTATTTATAGTGATAATTACAATTAAAACAGTTTAATAATATATTGAAATCATTTTTATTAATTTAATAACTAAATTAACTATGATTAATTTCTAAATAAAAGTGTTAACAAATATTTTTTAACTTAGATTTCTTACTGACGAAAAAGGAAAATATTAAATAATTATTTTTTTCTTGCAAAATATACCTATCCGACTATAAATTAATTACTAATTACTAATATTTTTAAATATAAAAGGGTTACCAATTTTTTTAATCATATTTCTTATGATCAGAAAGGGTTAACACATGTTAATTGTATGTTTAAAGTATCTATAAAATTTAATAATGTAAATTAATTCAAATTAAATTAACATAAATAAATTAATTCAACCATATTATTATATTGTACATTTTATAACAAGAGCGTGATATTAGGTAGTGATTTTAGGCAAATCTTACAGATGGTGCTAAAGGGATCAGGACAAGAAATTTTCTCTACAAGTATAAACTCATCATGCCCTAAGAGTAAATGCAGTGTCATGCGCCTAACAAAGAACATGCATTTATATTTTCAATAATAACATAAAATCAAACATTACGTTTTGTTAGTAATTGCACATATTTTTGTAAACTCTAAATTATATTATATTAATTTCTTTCTTTTATTATAAATGTTACAGCAGTACTTCATATTTAATTATATAAGTTTAGGCTGGGGAAAATATCTAGTTATCATTTATAACAATAAATTCATGAATATGAAAATCATAAGTAATCATATACGATTAAGAAATTTCTCTTTAAAATTAAGTTCTTAGCGGCCTAATCTTTAACAAGGTAATGTTATATATCCACGATTTAACATATTACTTCTAAGAAATATAATTTTACATTCGGTAAATTAAAAGCTTCCTACTTAAGATTTTTTAAAAAATAAAAATAAAAAAATTGCACCGATGTTTAGGTAAAAAAAATATTTAATTATAATATAATTTAGAGTGTGGTTGGTTTGCACATGAGAATAGAAATTGAAATTAGAATTAAATGTTTGGTAATTGTATGAGTTTTGTTGAAAGTATTTTTCATGTTTGGTAGTATGGTGAAATTTGAATGATTACTGATATTGATATTTGGTTATGTATGACCCTAAAATGAGAATAAAGTTTTTAAAAATACAAAAATAAAAAATCAAAACAATTGACCCTATTATAATAACATCCGAAGCATCATGAACAAAAAAAAGCAAAACAAAAATCTATAATCACTAATCCAAACTTAAAAATCATATTACCAATAAGATGGAATGACACCTTTTAAAATTAATTTAAACACCTTTTTTTTTTTTTTTAAATTAGGAAATGGTGTTTTTAATTGAAGGAATAATCAAATCTCATAATTGTGTTTTAAAAAATTATCAATCAAACACTAATTATGATTTTCATTTTTTTTTTAATTTCTAGTGGAAGGGAGAAACCCAATAGTAGAGTACCCTGGCTAAACTACAACCAAAATGTGTAGATTTGACATCATGTGGACAAAAATGTATTGATTCAAAACCATAGACAAAAATGTGTAAAGTACTAATGGGATTACCTTCTTTTCAAATAGGGTTTTGAAAAGAAGGTAATGAGAGTACCTTCTTTGATTTTCTTTTGCTTTGACCAAGAATGCCACAAAGAAGGCAATGCAATTGCCTTCTTTTCACTTTCTTTAATTTAAATGCAACCCTTGCAATTTTTATTAATTTGAATTTATTTTTTAAAATTTTTATTTTATTAAATATTAATTAACACCAAAAAATTTTCAAAAAAAAAAAACAATCACATTAACAAAGATGGATTGCATGATAATAATAACGTGTTTTTAAATATTTTCATTATGTATTTATTTATTTATTTTATTGTTTGTATTGCGACGATCTTGATAATTATAATTGTATCGCGCCTAGGCACCGATTAATCGGCTTCCGGTCGCGTCGAGAAAGTCCGAAATTGGCCTCCTCCTCGGCCGGGCGCTTAATCGTACCTCTCCGTTGTGGTTAGTCATCTATCATATCATGTATTTGATGAATTTGTTCAAAATTGAAATGCATAGGCTGAATTTCACGATCAGAACTCGCAATACTTCGGGCATCATCTTCTTCGCTTTCAGAATCGATATTGCGAGATTGTACAAGCCTTTAAGTATATCTGTAAATAATAATAATAACAACAACAACAACAACAACAACAACAACAACAACAACAATAATAATAATAACTACACTACACTACACTACTCGTACTAATAATAATAATAATAATAATAATAATAATAATAATAATAATAATAATAATAATAATAATAATAATAATAATAACTACATGTACTCGTATAGTACTACCATAATAATAATAATAATAATAATAATAATAATAATAATAATAACAATAATAATAATAATAATAAATACTAATTTTTTATTATTATCTACCATACTAATAAGAGCCAAAGAGAGTCCGGCCTAAAATGGGTAGAAAAAATGACAGTCAAATTATTTAATCAAATGGATGGTTCAGATAATTATTTAATCAAATAGATGGTTAAGATAATTCAGATTAATATTATTAATAGAGATTACCTAATTTAACCTTACTTTGATGACTATCCGTTAAGTTTTCCGTTAAATATTCTCTTCTCCGTTAATATTCCGTTAACTTTTAACTTACTCATTAATTTCTATTAGAAAGATCTTAGGTTCGAACCTCATCTCAATCAAATTTGACATAATTAAGTTTCTCACTCTATTTACTCTTATTAAATTAAATAAATTAGTAGCTACAACAAAAAATGATACATATGTATTTCTTTAATTTAGAATTATGTGTCTACAATACCTTTATTTGAAAAAATTATTCATTATCAAAAAATTTAAATTAAATAAGAGAAATAATTTCATTAGTTATATTGTCTTTATTTTCTCTCATGCAAAGATTCTTTACCTTCAAATTTATCAATTGATATTCATTACATTGTCCATTATTATTTTTACAATCTCTTGTAATTAAATATCAAAGTTATAGTACAAAATAATGTTATATATTTATTTACCAACTATTTTATTAATACTATGAAAAAATTTTAAAATAATTTGAAGCCAATTATATTAACTACTTGGGGATTCGTTGACAAAGAGAATACTCAAATAACCCAACAAATTGAAGCGGAGTCGCTCTATTTTACTCTTATTGAATTAAATAAATTAGTAGTTACACCAAAAAATGATACATATGTATTTCTTTAATACCATGAAAAAAATAAAAAAGAATAGTTTGAAACCAATCATATTAACTACTTGGGGGATTTGTTGACAATGAAAGTACTCAAATAACCCATTACCCATCAAATTGAAGCGAGAAATTATCTTTTAATATCTTTGGAATATATAATATTTTAAATTTTCAAAGTTTTATTAATTTATTTAATCTTTTTTCTTAAACTAGGGATTTCTTTATCCACAATAACTCCCTTTGATGAGGAATCCAACAACATCTTATTCTCGTCAGTTAATCCCTCGTAGAAAGAACTAATGACATCCCACGGATGAAACACGTCTGGTGGGCATTGTCTTTTAAGTGCCTTGAATCTCCTCCAGGCTTCCCCTAACGACTCCATTGAACCCTGCTTGAAGTCCTGAACTTGCTTCCTAATTTTTAGAGTCTTCGTTAAGGGAAAGAACTCCTGCATGAATTCTTTGTGCAATTGTTCCCAGGACCTGAAGTGATTGTTGGCATGAGAATCCAACCAACGAGCAGCATCCCCTATCACTGAAAACGGGAATAACTTGAGCCGAACCACTTCTTCAGGCACCCCATTTTGTCTGTACATTCCATAGGACCTCACAAATCGAGTGATGTGGCAATGTGGATCCTCTGAAGGCAAACCACTAAATGGAGCATTCAGAACCAAAGTTATAACCGAAGGCTTGATGTCAAAGTTGTTTGCTTCCACCGGTGGTATGTAAATAGAGTTGTGCATACTGAACTCCGGGGTCATGAAATCTGCTATAGTTCTTCTTTATTCTCTTCTTTCCTCTCTCATATAACCCCGGTAGTTCTCCCATGGAGCATTCATCCTCCTTGGTTCATAGTAATCATCTCTAGGAACTTCTCTTCCTCTTTGATCAAAGAAGTTCTCCCTTTGTGCATTTCTCCTTCTTGGCTCAAACTGATCTTCCCTTTCATAGAATCCAGCTCTATCATTGGGCTGCTCATAGTAGGGGTCCCTTTCCTGATACTGCCCAACATGGGGTGGTGGTATCAATGGTTGATCCCTTTCCCTCTGACGAGGTTGTTCCTCATTTTCATCTACTTCTCTCAGTGGGGATTTGTTCTGAGGTGCACTTAATCCTGCACTCCTTAATGTTTCAGCAGTGACCCCATCTGGATGTTCAACCCTGCTTGGTGAAGCCATTTCTTCAATAATATGTTCTTGATTACGGGCTGCTCTGTTCCGTCTTCTCACTATCGCGTTTATCTCGTGGTCAATTGCTAGCAATCCTTGCACACCTTTAGAACGGGTTTGCATGCAACTAGCTATTCACCTTTAAGCACAAAAAAAAAAAAACAACGCTTTTGCAACTAGAAGTAGTTACTAGTGAGAGTAGTAACCAATTTAAATGCGTAAAAGGAAAAGAACAATTAACAAAGTTCTTTGCGAAAACAATAAGCAAATAATGATGGTTAGACTCTCTAACTTAGATGATGGCCCATGTTAACCCAAATGTACTCATTACTCAAAAACCAATGCCATTCCCCGGCAACGGCGCCATTTGAAAGTTGTAATTTTAGTGGTGATTAAAAAATAAGAGTATCGTTCTCAAGGAATGGCTTAAAGGGGATTTGAGTAATAAGGGGTTAAGCATGGGTTCATGTAGTGTTTGAAAGCTAACCTAAAGATATTGGAGTATTGCATGTTCAAATAATCAGTAATGTAAACAAGTAATTGAAGTAAAAGAACAATATATGGAATAGAGATTTGAACCAAACATCCTTGAATAAAATCTCATTTGTGTCTTTAGTTTAAGTTATGCAAGTCTAGATGATGAACTTGGGGAAATGGTTTAAGTGCCAATGTCACTCTCGTGATCACTTGGACTATCAACTAATCCTAAGTCCCATTCTCATGGCAACTTGGCTAGAAGAGGCAATTTAACAAACACTTTGTGTGCCTATTTCCTTCCGACTCCCTTTTCTCAAAGGTGAGTAAGAAATATGGGAGGTATGGCTATGGTGTAGCCCTATTCTCATAGGTGGAACACCAATTCCAAATATCTCTTGCATAGTTTGGCCATAACTATGAAGAATCAAATCAATTCTACCCAACTCATAACCAAGTTCAACATTAAGACAATACAAAACCTAATTTATGCAATTTAATTCATATTGGGATTCATACATCAAGGAAGTTTAATTCAAATCCTAAAAATGTTTAACTATTCATGCTTGAAATGTAAAACTAAAAGCAATTGGAATAATAAACATGGAATTCAAAAGAAACTTTAAGAAATATAAATGCTAAAGTATGAGATAAAGAACTTAACTTGATAATTTAATGGAATGAATAATCTGAAATTGATGTTGAATGTTGGAAATACAAATGGATTCTTCTTCTAAATTTCCTAATTAATGGTAGATTACAAGTGTGGAAGTGTTTTCTAAAGGTTCCTAGAGAGAAAAATTAAAAGGGGAACTTAGAAATTCAAAAGTATCTTGAAAATAACTACTATGATCTATTTATAGTCTAAAATCCGCGCCTTTTCGTAGTCTTCCGGATAGAAAGTCACGGTGGTGTGAGTCCCACCGTGAGTCTCAATGTTCAGAAACTGATCATTGAGACTCACGCTCACACCATGTCAGCGTGAGTTCCTGATCAGAAACCACGTTGAGGACTCACGCTGACACTCACGGTGTGAGTGTCAGCGTGAGTTCTTCTAATTGACCTTCACGCTATCGTTTTGCTCCTTCGTGTCCCGGCGTGCCCTAGGGTGTCTTCTGCTTTAAAGTCCTGTTTTCTCCCAAGATTAGCATCTTTTCATGCTTGTTTTCCCATTACTTGATCTTTCATTCCTTCAAACAAAATACACAAAATTAAGAATTATTCTACATTCATTTGCATAACTTTTAAATGAAAAATAAGTATAAACAAGCACAAATACGAGGCCATTTAATGACATATCAAGCTCGAACACGAGCCAAGCCTTCCTTAACAAGCTCGAGCTCGAGCCACCCTATGCGGTGGCTCGAGCTCGGCTCGGATCGTTTACACTCCTAGATGATTCCCTCGGCTATCCCAATTTGTAAGTGTCTTTTGACCTTTTCCTTGAATTTTACTTTTTTCTGTTTCTAATAAATATTGGATCGGGAAAATTAATGAATTTTCATACTGTATCATTGATAAGATTTATGTATTTCAACTGTTGTCATTTGTTGATTTTGCTTGATAATACTTGTTGGCAATTTGAGATGCATTTCCATTTTTTTCGTTTCTTGTGAAACAGCTGATGATAACTTGGTGAAGTCACAATTATAACTCTGCGTGTAGAATTAATATAGCCTTTGTGTATGTGCATGTATGCATAGACAATCATGTGCTTATTGTGTTATATCTAAAATTGGGTTTTGTCGGGTATTTGGAAATGAAGTATTCTCACTTTTGTTATGCTAATCTAACACAGTTTTATTGCATTTGTTTTTTATTTTGTAGTGTACCTTTGTTGTAAACAGTAAAATGAATATCTTCTTTTCTTTATGGTAGATTCAATTTTGAATTTGTGTTTTGTTATACTTTTTCTTGATAAGTTAGCCGTGTGATTTTAATTCAGAATATGTATTGTATTGATATAGGTGGTGTGCATGAATGAGAAGTGGGGGAACTATGTTGTTTCAGGCACTTTTTGTTCTTCAATAATGTCACTTAAGTTGAATGCTCTTTTTCCTATGCACAAATGTAGGCTTTGCCACCATTGAATGTTACCGGTGCACTACATATAGGCCACGCATTGACTGTTGCAATTGAGGTATCTTAATAACACACATGCTTGAAGTGTTGAGAGTTTATCATTTACAAAGTAACTATTATGGAGAAATTGTTCTTTTCAAATTTTATTGTTATTTTTGCATAAAAGGATATGATCATTCGCTAGCGAAGAATGCTTGGGTACAATACTTTGTGGGTCCCTGGCAGGGCGGTCCAAACATTTTGGAGGCCCTGGGCGAAATTAAAAAAAATGGGCCCTATATAAAAAAATTAAAATTAAAATTTAATAATACTAAAAAATAATAATCTCAAATAACATGAAATACATTTATTTTCTTTAGATTGTTTCAAATTTTCATTAGATTATTCTGTTTTTTTTTTTTTTGAAAAATTTATTTATATCTCCTCTTTGTGATTCTATTAGCTGCGTTAAAGAAAAAAAAGAAAACACCTGAATATTTTTAAAAAGTTCTCCACAATTTTGTGGGAGCCAGCCTAACAAAAATTGTCATTTGTGGGAATCGAACCCACATTCTCCCAAAATTCTTCCTCACAAAGAAAACTCACTTACCACTTGAGCTATCACATTGGATTATTTTTAATATAATTTTAACACTATAATATATATGTATAGATATACATATATATGGATGGGCCCCTTCTAGCATGGGGCCCTGGGCGGTCGCCCAGCCCGCCTGTGCTCAGGACCGGCCCTGGACTCCCTGGAATAGACCATGCTGGAATAGCAATACAGGTATAATATGTTATCCTTGGAGTTTAATTTTTTTGATTGTTTATCAATATAATATTTTACCCTATAGTTTATTTTATTGATTGTTAATCAATGCATATTTGATTTAAGCTAGAAGAAATTGTCTTGAATGATATGATCACATGAAATTAGAGAATGTTTTTTTATCAAAAAATGATAAAGAAAATGAGAAACCATGCAAAATTCAATTGGTGTGTGATAGTGATGTTGTTGTTAATGCTGGTGATCATGGTTTGTGATAGTACATGAAATTCTGGCACATAATCTGTGATGTTGGATTCTTATCTTAGTCTATATGTTAATTGAATATTTCCTTCGCTGCTTTCTTTTCCCTAATTATATTGCATAAATTTGAACATAGGTGGTCATGGAGAAGAAGATCATGCAGGAAATGAAATTGACTAGGCATGATATATATTGGTTGTGAAAAATTTGTATAAATGAGTACAAACTAACAATGTCTTGTAGCACATTCCGTATTCTATTGCCTTATAATTTATGAGCTGACTTAAAGGCTAGCTTAAGTGTGGACACACATTGGTTGTTACAAAACTCAGAAAGCTACAAAACCAAACTATAAACATGCATTTAAAAAACTATGAGTACAAACTTATAAGGAATGACGTACATATAAAATATTGATGCCTAACTTATATTAAAACAAAAACAAAAAATGACTCATTTTTGTTGTCTTTGTTTTATTTTTTGTTTCAATGAAAAAGGCAAATTGACCCCTATTGGATAAAATAAGAGATTTTATTAAGATAGTTTGGCAATATTTAGTGTAGACTCACAGAGTCACGGATACAACGGTTAGTTTAATTATGTAGTGATAAAATTGAAGGGAGAGAGAGAATCTATACAAAGAATATATGGGGTTGTCTTGAGCTTTTGTTGGTTTTATTGTTACTTTAAAATTATAAGTTTGTATTTATTTGTTGGATGATAGTTCCCAAAGTTCAACAAGGATTGAAGAGCTGCTATAGGAGGACCATAATGTAAAACACATGAGGGAAAGCTTTTAGAAGTTAGAAACAAACTTCTCTTCTTTCAAAACTTACCAGGCAACTTAGTATCCATGATAAACGAGCTGATGCTGCCTCCAACTACTCAAATGGTGAAGCAGGTAAATAGTAGGCTTAATACTCTTTCCAGTTCTGATCTCCACATTTAGTGTGTTTCGAATTGGCAGATTGTGTATCAAGTTATATAGAGTAGGTATGCGTTTGATTAGAACTTTGTGAACATTTAGACTTGGTGATTGCAATTGTTCATTGTATTTTGAAGTAGATAATGAATTCTTGTATATTTTGAAATACTTTACATACTAGTAGAATATGATTATACTAATGAATTGATGCTTTGATATTTATGGTGTTTATATAAATTATTTTTATTATATTATGCTTAAAATCAAAACAGGTTAAAAACAACAATTTAAAACTATTGTCTATGAATGTGAGAATAATGGTTTTTAACCGTTGTCTTATATATCAAAGACGACAACGGTTAAAAATTGTTGTCTATCAGCATGACTTTCAACAATGCTTGTTTTAACAACACACAATAGACAACGGTAAAAAAACCGTTGTTTTATATAGAAAATACAACGGTTGAAAACCGTTGTCTATGCCTATGACTTTCAACAACACCAATTTCAACAACACTCAATAGACAACGGTTAAAAAACCGTTGTCTTTTCTAGGAAAGACAACAGTTAAAAATCATTGTCTATGTGCATGAATTTTAACAACACCGGTTTCAACAACACTCAATAGACAACGGGTTTTTAACAATGTCTTTTCTAAAAAGACAACAATTAAAAAATATTGTCCTTGCGCGAGACTTACAACAACACCGGCTTCAACAACAGAAATTTTACCTCATAGACAACGAGCATTTTTCTTCTAGTGTTATAAGTCAACTAGATTCTAACCATTTCCCAAAGATATTTATATCTAGTTGTTTTGCATCCCAAGATCATGATTATTTAGTGGACCTATAAATTTAATAGGTCTTCTCGTCTTCTGGACGAACATTTTAAAGGCATAACTTTAAATTTTTTCAAGAGTGACGAAAATTCTTTACTAGACTTAGTTGTGAATTCTTATCTTTTACATTGATCGGTCTCTCGCACTTCTGGCGCCAAGGAGCATCGGTAGATATATATAGTCCAATTTGGGGAATGTATGTCACTCTTTTATGATCAGTTCAATCAATATATATATGTTTAGCTAATTAATTGCAAATTGATTTCCTTCTGAACTTCCAATTCAGTCTAATTGGTACATGGTTTAAATTTTGATGATCCTTTCATTTCATGAAATTTCTCAGCATTCCATTAAGTTGGCTCATATCTCCTCCTAATGTCGAGAATCGATCTTCAAAAAGTATGTAGTTAGCGTGTCTATTGATCCCCTTTCATGGGCCATAGATATTTAGACAACAGATGGAGGTTTATAACCCCTAGAGATACACCATGGTGATGATACAGTAAAATGGATTGCATATTAAGAATAGAAATACAGATTGAGAAATGTTCTGTTTGAGACCATGTATTAGTATTAGGTATAAGCGGGAATAATGATATGCAGTGGGTCAGAATTAAATTAAATCAACAGTATGCAATATTGTATTTCCCCAACAATTAACCAACAAATTGGACTTTTGAAATAATGGTCGCAATCAATTATACTCGTTTAATCAAGGATTTAACTATACCATGCTGGGTGTGGACATAGGTATCTAATGTTCCACCTTAATGCCCGATGCTAAAAGAATGTAAGTCCTTGAATTTTTGTTTAAAATAGGTGCAACACACGAAACTTAAGGTTGAATATAGGAATAGTATAATTTTGAAAAGGAGCAATTTCTTTGACTTCCTATTTTATCTCGTTCTGGTTTTGACATGAAAACCAATTAAGCTAATGTCTTTAAATTGAGAGAATAAAAGTGAAGCTCTATAGGTGCCTACAAAGGAAAACGTATCGTCTGTAATAGTGGTAATATTGCCCTTGCATTTATTAAACATTTGGAAAGATCTGCTATCTATCAGGATAGTATGTGCGGTTGCACTTTATAATTAAATGGATAATCACCAATACAACGCAAGGAAGATGGAAAATTTAGAGATGATGCATATAAAGATTATCCAATAGAAACGTTACTAAAACACTAGTATAAAAATGACCATAAAAATAACAATTTACGTCCAATGTTAGAGTATCGAATGTGGTGGTATTTTTGTAATTAAAAGTTCACTATTTAATTATTTTTTTTAAATCTTTTTTAAAATGTTGAACAAT
>CM008336.1:30211059-30227662 GCA_002525835.2 Ipomoea batatas | reverse complement strand
GGGTTAAAACAGATATAGTTACGGTAGAAAAATTAGAGAATTATAAATGGGCCAAAAAAAATTGGGCTAAAGTTAGGTTCAGAACATTACGAAATAATCACATTTGGGCTTAGAGATTTAAGTAGTAAAATAAAAAAATAAGTTGACCCAATGCCCATAACAAAATAGTTAGATTTATATAAAATAATAATAATAATCCCTTTTTGAAAATATTTATAATAATGTTAGGAAAATACGGGGTATTACAATGGAGGCATGTATGAGGTTAATATCCATGTAGCAAGTGAGGTGAAAATAGAGGCGATGAATCACGAAATCAAGAAGTTACAGGCCATGGTGGAAAAAATGGAAGGAAAACCCAAGCCTTGTATGGCTTTGGCACTTTACTGTAACATCTGTGGAGGACCGCATGATACTAATATTTGCACTTCACCGTCTGCATCTGAGCAGGTTGAGGCGGTTGACTATCAAAGGAACTCTAATTACAATGCCTATGGACAAAATCAAAGGTCGAATAACAATTGGAAACATGGCGAGGGCTGGAATCACAATGATGGATATCAAGCGCGAGGACAATACAACTACGGAAGCAAGCCTGCTTATGGACAAAACGACAAGAACAGATTGATATACAATCAAAACCAAGGCAATGGAGGTCAAATGACCCAGTTTAGGCCACAATACAACTCTCAACTTGACTTTACTCAACAGAGGAGGGATGATATCCGTGAGGTAGATGAAAGGCTTACAAGGATGATTATGGAACTGAAAAATGATCGTTCAAATCTTAAGCAAGAGATTTCTAGCCTCAGACAAGAATCCAAAGCTACACTTAAGACCATTGAGAATCAAATCTCACAAATGTTCAAGATGATGTCTGAGAGACACTACGGACAACTCCCTAGTAACACGGAAAATAATCCAAAAGAGAGAGTCAATGCTATTGATGCCAAGGAAGAAAAGCACGAAAATTGTGACCTGATGGATATTGTATGCGGAATATGCCAATGTACGAAAAAATGCAAAGGAAGTGAGACTACCTCTTGTAGTCCCAATCTTGAGACAAAGAACGCAAGCGCGTCGTGCACAATTTCAATGAAGGAAAACAAGGAGAAAACCACTTCTGAAGTACGCCCAGAAGAAAAGGAGCTATCACAAGACAAATCAAACAATACAAAGGAAAAACAAGCGGCACGTGAAGGTACAATTAATGCCTTTATCCGAACATTTTTCATTAACAAAGAATGCCGTGAGTTATTTGAGGACGACAATTGTGATAATTTTACTTGCTTAAGCAAAGAGACTTCGGCCTGTTTGACTGAGGGTCACCCCAGAAAGAAGGGCGACCCCGGAGCTTTGTTGATTCCTTGCTCTATACAGAACATGGATCCTCAAAATGCTCTAGCCGATCTTGGAGCTTCGATTAATTTCATGTCTTCAAATCTCTTTGAATAATTGAACTTACCAAGCTTGAAACCGACAAGGCTGACACTACGTTTAGCCGACGGGACCACCCGGTACCCGGAAGGCTTGGCGGAAGATGTTCTAGTAAGAGTAGGAAAATTTCTTGTGCCTGTCGATTTTGTTGTTTGTAAGATGGGAGACACAGATCCCCATGGTTCTTTAATCTTGGGAAGACCATTTCTGGCTACTTGTCACGCACGCATTGACGTAAGCTCAGGGGAGATAACCTTGAGATTTGATGGATAAGCCACAAATGATGACAAAGCAAGAACAGAAGGGACTGATGAATAAGTAAGGGCGATGGCCAGGAAAAAGACTAAACCAAAACCGAAGTGAAAAAATAATAAGCTGACGTGGAAGAACACGTGGGTACCAAAATGTTTCCTACCCACTACAAAGGAGTATGGCTGAAAAAATGAATGAGGTATAATGCGTCTAGCCAATGACGTAAACTGTGGCGCTGCTTGAGAGGCAACCCAAGATTTAATAAACTGTTTTTATGTTCTTTTTTTATGTTTTTGTTTTAATGTTTTGTTACAATCCAATGGTACCGTGTTTTTGAAGACTAACTTGTAGGATTCGAGACTGAAAAATGCGTTGGAAAGACCTAACACAGGTACAGGTGTGGAGGACAAGACCAAAATCGGAGAAAAATATTGCACCGAGCTGACACGCATGATCACACGCGTGCAGACGTGCGTGGGAACATAACAGTAAGCCCCCACGCACGCTCACACGCGTGTAGACGTACGTGGGAACAAAACAGTAGCCTCCCACGAATTAAAACCCCCCTTTCGGCCTTCCCACGCCATTTGCACTCCAAAACCTAGTTTTCTTCTCTTCTCCACGCAAGGTATACTCCAGACTTAAAGATTTGAGCATAGTAACTTATTTTCATCTTCAAAGGAGGTTAATACATCACTATCAAGGATGAGAAGGCATAAGGAAGTAGCTAAGAAAGCAAGACATGACAATGTTGAGTCCAGTAGAACGAGAGCGAGGGCTCAATCACCGCGTAATCAACCAGATGTTCCCCCACCTTCTCGAGAACGAGGCACACGATCTCTAAAACATTTGTCATTACCTGAGCGTGCCTTGGTGGATGCATATAAGGGCAAACAATTGAGTGAGGGCAGGTTCTTTGATCAAAATGTTTTAAGGGAATTTGGTTGCATTGAAGAAGTTAATCGTTTAAGGAGACACACACAATTAAGCCGACTGTTCGAGTGGCGAGGTCCAACATATGCGCCAGTCACTTATGAATTCCTAGCTACATTGGAAATCGCAAAGGAAGCCAATGATGCGAGAGAGTCTATCAAATTCTGTTTGTTTGGCGAGCGTTACAGCCTCTCGGTTGACACCTTAGGCGTTACTCTTGGATTCCATGATGCTATTGAGGTAACTATGCCATATTTAAGGGATTACAAGACTGACTTTGATTCAGACTCAATTGCTATCAACTACTGGAAGAGCATAACAAACAACGCAGCGTACAACTCATCCAACTTGAAGGCAAAACTAATCAAAAAGAATTATCTAAAAGCCATCAGATTGGCTTTTGCCGTGAATCTCTCAGGAAGAACAACAAACAGGAACAAGGTATACAGACAAGACTTATTTTACATGTGGTGCATGGAAAATCATGTCGACATTAACATGGGAGTTCAGGCGCGAAAATGGCTTAAAACCCTACTCAAAAACAAGGTACAAACAGTCTTTATTGGACCTTTCGTTACAAAATTGTGCCAGGGTTTGGGCCTAGCAAACCTTCTTTTAGGAGAAAAAGACGAGGGCCCCATGATTTCCTTTTCCGTGACCGAGTTCTTTGCGATGCATCTAAAGTTGGGAGGGGATGATGCACCTGGTTTGGAAGTTTCTGACGAGGAAGATGAGGAGAATGAAGAAGAAGGAAATGATGCAGCAGCGCAGGAGAAGGGCGAGCCTAGTGCACAGCATGAGGGCTATACTTCGATGGATTGGGAAGCATCTCAGACTTTCCATAGGCAGCTCCATAATGAGCAGATGAACTATTGGCATGAGCAGCGTACATGGCAGGAAGGCCAGTTCACTTCTATATCTGCGAGGCAGGACGTCCACAGTGAGGAGCTTATTCGTATGCGAAGAGCAGTGGAGGAAAATGAAAGAAGGATTCAAGAGCTTCAGGCTCGATTTGACAGCCAGTTCCATCCTCCATCCTTCGGCGATCAGTGACACCTTCCTCTTCCATTCTCAATCCTAATTCTTAATCCATGACTTTGAAGTCTGCATGACATTGGTTACCATTGGTTGTCTGTCCCACTTAAACATTAGGTACCCTATGCGTGGGGTTCCGACTTTATTTCCTTTACTTTACTTTCCTTTACTTTATTTTTATTATCGCTTTATGCTTGATGTTATCTACTTTTATACTGCTTTACTTTTTGTGCACTTTAAATATTTGCTAGTCTATTCGAATAATTTTTGCTTTATTAATTATCTATGTTTATTTTTTCTTATTATATTGCTTTCGTATTTCTATCAAGTTATAATAATTGAATAGCACTCCGAAAACCCTTTTTGTATATTATGTCTCCATTTCTTATAGAGCATCGTTAACGGCGGCAGAACTATGCTGGAAGCTAAAGTGTGGAAAGAGGGATGCATACTTGGTTTATCCTCTTATCCCTTTTCTATTTTTAAGCCCCATTTTTTATCTTTAAAGTGTGGAAAAATTTGTTTATATAGCTTTGTGTATATGTTAAGTTTGAGCTTACCATGTTATATAAGATCATGAGCATGTACCCTATATCCCAGAGAAAATTCCAAAGTGTGGAAAGGGATCTTTTATTTGTCTAATCCTTAGATTCCCTATTTTGTTCCTTTACCCTAGTCCGTATGGAAACATCGAGAACGATGTTTATTCTAAAGTGTGGAAAGGACGCACTTTGTGCTTTATATATGCTTATTTGCTTAGACTAGGAAAGTTGAAGCTCTAGGGAATGATAAACGGGTGTATTTGCGATATGAAAAAGAGAGTTATTATTTGTGTTATCTAGAGATAATTTTGACTAGATGTCCAAAATTTTTTTACTCTTGAAATATCTTTGAGGAAGTTACTTTTCGCACCCATGAGAGCGTTTAGAGCCAAATAAGTTTATATTCTTGCCTGCTTGCATGATGTTCACCTCTTATTTACGTAGGACCTTAGTCAAGGATCTCTCGAAGTGGGAGTGTGCACTTTTTAATTTAAGAAAGATAAAATTTAGCAAGGCCCAGAATTGAATTAACCTTGGTAGGGCATGGGGCAAAAGGTGAGCCTGTTGGTGAGCTTAAAGAGAGAAAAATCCCTTGATCACAATAAAAAGGGCATGAGGGGTTGACATGGAGAGAAGTCGAAAAGGCAAAAGGCCAATCACCGAGTTTAAAATTGAGGGAAGCCAATTCGTTGGGTTGTTTTCAACCACAGTCTTCGGTAAGCAAAAAGCTTTATCTGGAGTCGGTTGTTCACATAAAAAGATCCCAAGAATTGAGAAAATAAGAGATGAGGTGAGCCGCTTCGCTAGGATTCGGGTACCCATTGCACTGCCTTTGAAAAAGCATGGAGCTCCATGTGAAGTCGGGTGGCTCGATGAAGTTATCCTAGGAAGTGAGAAGAAAAGAGGGACCGCGCTAAGCCAAAAGCGGTGAGTGGTCCATGCCCCTACCCTCATTTATATTTACGTTGGGCTTTGGCATATAAGGTTGGAAAAATTGATTAGCTAGTGCACATCGTTCCCACTAGCGGGATCGGCTAGAGACCCTAATTAAATGGAAGGTGAACCAAACTTTGGAAATGCATGCTTGCGTATGGTGCGAGGAGTGTGATCCTTTGTTTTACTTGTTTTATCTACGAAAGGTTTTTATTTCCCAAAAATATTTCTTGAGTTGATGACATCTGACCAAAATCCTTTGTAGATAACACATATGATTTCTCCCGTTTCAACAAGTCTTAGACACCCATCATTTTGATTTCCCAAAAGCTTTATTTTGCATGAGAAGGTATCTCGGAGACTTATGAGCTTAAATAGTAAATTGTCTTGCTTGAGGGCAAGCAAGAACCAAAGTGTGGAAAATTTGATAAGCCTCCAAGATACCCGTAAATTGAGTGCATATTAGGGTGTTTTGTTACGTTTCTAGCATCCTTGCATGATGAATTATGATCATAAATGCTTTAAATTCACTAACCAACACACAAAAGCTACTTTTAGCCTAAAAGAGGTGAAACAGGAGTCCCGGGAGCTAATAGGAGCAAAAGATGAGCTCAAAGAACGAACCAAGCAAGATCGGAGCCCCGGAGGACCCTAGAATATTGTCACACGCGTGTGAGTACGCGTGGGAGCAATCCAGTAGCCATTACGCGTGTGAGCCGTCGTGGAGACTGCAATGCGCGGAAATCCATTAGGGTTGCTTTTCATAGACTATTTAGACCCCTTTGATAGATTTTCAGAGGGAGAGCTTTTGATATTTTTCAGATTTTTTCATTTCCAACTTTAGGATTCATTTTTAGGAGTAGATTAGATAATTTCCATTATAGAAGACAACAAGCTTGGATTGAAGGATTGCTTCATTCTAGGTGATTTCTATTACATTTCTATTATATTTTGCTATCTTGTTCTTGGATTAAATTAGCTTTTGTCTTGAATATTCATATCATGAGTGGCTAGTTTAATTTAGGGATTTGGATTGTGTGAAGATATGTTGCTAGTGTGATGATCTTATATCTATTTTTGGATCTAAATGCTTAGATTGTTGGATTATCTATTCTTGTCTATTGATTGTTGTTTTGATGAGATCTTGTTTGGATTTGGCCAATGTAGATGAGAGATTGAGCTCTTGACTCTTTCATGTCTTTGATTAGAGTTAGGATTTGAAGCTTTGTAACAATCATAGATCCTATGGACTTCTTAAGAATAGTAGGATAGTGTGTAGCTTAAGTGTTTGATAAAATTCCTCTTAGAGCTTTGGATGCTTGAAGGCATTCCTAAGTCAAAGAAGCCTTAGTACACAAAGGTGGAAAAGGACTAAGAACACACACTCTTGAATAGCCAACATCTTTGTCTTGTTTATTCATTACCTTAGACACACCAACATGCAACATATATGAACACTATCCAATCCCTACCCCTTTTACATCTCTTTTATTTTACAAAACTCTTACAAAACCACACTTATGAACTCCTTTCACTCACGAACCACCATTCACCACACTCGAATCTATAGTATGACTCAATCAAGTAAACACCCGAACACTTGACACACCTCCACGTCCTTCCTTCGAGACCGACACTCGGGGAGTCACCGACTTTCCGTTTTAACACAAATATCTTTTGACGATTCACCCTACGTAGAACTGCATCTTCAGGTTGAAATAACAAATCGAGACCATCGTCGCACGCCCTTGTGACACTATCGCCACATGCCACCACTGCGCCCATCGGCTTCAGCCGTTTTCCCCACAGTCTCCGCCACCGTCCACCACATTTTTGTCGCTCCTGTCGTCGCCCCGTTGTTGCTCAACGGTCTCCACTGCTTGCCGCTCGCCACCGGTCTCCACCGAATGCCGCACGTCGGTCTCCAATGCCGCTCGTCCATCATCTCCAGGTAATGAATCTTTTGTAACGAGCTTGGAAGACTGTGTGGGTAAAATGGTAAGTGAGAAACAAGGAGGAAAACAGAAGGTAGAACGGGAAGGGAAGTATCCACAGACGAAACAGCGTCATTGGAAGGGAAGCAGTTAAAAGCCGGTAAGCAAGGTTCAGACGACATCGTTTTGGCCTGACAATTGAGAGCCATTGAAGATCAGTCTGACGACGTCGTTTTAACTCTCCCGGCAACTTCTCTGCTGCGAGCGTTCCTGATTTGTTGGAGTCCGTTTATGCTTGTTGATTATTCGAAATTTGTATTTAAATTTCCTGAAATATTGGGTTTTGCTTATGCCAGATAATAAGAACTATCTCTTTTTCTTCTCTCTACTTTTTTCCTTCTCTATCAACCCTAATTCTTCTTCCCTTAATCCCTAAATTCTGCTTCTACCCCCAAGTACATTGCAAATGGTATCAGAGCCCACATTGACGATCGTGTTAAGAAGCTGGAAGCTGCAGTGATCGAGCTCAATAGCAAGATCTACGCTCAGTTTCAGTCCACACAGGAGTTGGTTACCGAGCTATCTGCTCAGTTTGGCAGCTTCAAAGAAGAGTTACTACAACTGTTGAGGTTGTATCGACCAGCACCCCTTATTGTGAGAAGATCCCCAGGCCAGTCTTCTGTGAAAGGACAGTTCCCCGGCGAGCCGAGCCTGGCCCCTGATCGCCCTAGTGGAAGGCTTGATAAAGCCCAAGTGTAGGAGGAACCAATGGAGGAGTTGGTCATTGGGACTGAAACACCCAGAGCTTTTGGTCTAAGGGAGAGAGCTGAGGTTGAATGGGCTAGACAGTGGCAGAGTTGGATTTGCTGTGCAAGGCCAGGAATCCTTTCTGAGGTACAAGAGTGATTTCCCTTCCTTTGATTAACACATCCTAGACAAATGACCTTGAGATGTAAGAAGTTCTTCATACTTTCTCACATTCCCAGGCATGATGTTCTTAATATGTTGTATGTACACCTAACTGGAAGAGTAGGATTGTGGTTTGAAAGCTATGTCCATAGCCTGAGGGGGGAGTTTCATTGGCCTTTGTTTGCTGAGGTTGTGTGAAAGAGATTTAGGGACAGTGGAGTCTCCTTGATGGAAGATTTTGCTACCTTAAAATAGTGAGGAGGAGTAGAAGAATTTACTGATGAATATGAAATGTTTAGGAGTGTTCTAGTGCAATCCTACTCTTACCTAACTGAGAACTATTTCATGGATAATTATGTTGCAAGACTTAAGCAAAATTTGAAGTGTTTTGTGAGGACTGCTAGACCTAAGGGGCTGGAGGATGCCATATGGTTTGCTAGGCAGTATGAGAAAGATTTGAAGGCTAATGAGAATCCCAAAGTAACTTCCTGGAACCCAAAACCACAAACCCCAACAAAATCCCAAAATACTAACCCAAATCATCCCTTACCCTCAAGCCAAAATCTCAAACCATCTCAAGTAAACTAGAACCTTACAACTAAGAACCAAGAAATTACCCAATTCTAGAATCAGCTCAGGGAGCAGAAAATATGCTTCAAATGCTTTGATCCCTGGCAACCAGGGCACAAATGTAGGGTCTAACTTTTAATATTTTAGAGGATCAGGAAGGGCTAGAGATTAATGATGTTTGGCAGGAGGAGGATGAACAAGGGCCTGGGGGATTGAGGTGTCCCTCTGTGCAATAGTGGGAGGGGAGGGGCTGAATACCATCAAGTTGCTAGGGATGGTACAAAAGCAGTCTATAGTTATCTTGGTTGATAGTAGAAGCACCCACTGCTTCTTGGACCCTAAGTTGTTAAGTCAGCTGAGAAAGGAACTAGAGAAAACCAAGCCTTTATTAGTAATAGTTGCTAATGGAGAACAAATGGTGTGTGATTCCATTTGTCAGGGCCTCAGCTGGTAGATTCAACAAGGGCACTTTGTGAAAGATTTCAGGCTATTAAGATTGGGAGGGTGTGATATGATGCTAGGAATAGAGTGGGTGGACCAGTTTGCCCTAATCCAATTGCATACAAGACCTCCTAGGATCTTCTTTTACAAGGAAGGAAAGAAAGTGTTCCTCAAGGGTCTAACTAAAAGGGTCTAGTTGAAGCCAGCTATTGAGAAACAAGTGAGAAAGTGGCATAAGGAAGGGGTTCAGGGGTTCAAGGGTTCAGGGTTCAGTGTTCTTGGTTCAATGCACCTCCCTACCCCCGGCTGATCTCTATGAGTATTCCTGCTTATACTCCATTTCTACCCCTATTGATATTCCTGAACTATCCCAACTATTGACAGAATTCCATGACTTATTTCAAGAACCTTCAGCCTTACCCCCACACAAAACACATAACCATACCATTCCCTTAATACCAGGAGCTAAACATGTCAATACTTGCCCATATAGATACTCTTTTAATCAGAAAAATACTATTAAAAAGATGGTAGAAGAGATGATATTAGCTAGTGTGATTACCCTAGCACTTCATGCTTTGCCTCCCCTGTACTATTGGTGCCTAAAAAGAACAACTCATGGAGGTTCTGTAATGATTACAAGGCCCTCAACAACGTCATAGTCAAGAATAAATTTCCAATACCCTTGGTGGAGGATCTATTCTCTGAGTTAGCAGGTGCTGTGTATTTCTCTAAGTTGGACTTAAGGTCTGGGTACCACCAAGTCAAAATGAAGGAGGGAGAGGAATTTAAAACAGCTTTTAGGACCCATCAAGGGCTTTATGAATTCAAAGTCATGTCATTTGGTCTCACTAATTCCCTTGCAACAGTTTAGGC
The DNA here is from genome assembly GCA_002525835.2 of Ipomoea batatas. Classification (NCBI taxonomy): domain Eukaryota; kingdom Viridiplantae; phylum Streptophyta; class Magnoliopsida; order Solanales; family Convolvulaceae; genus Ipomoea; species Ipomoea batatas. The sequence continues at coordinate 30,217,800 of CM008336.1, read as the reverse complement.
ATTAATGAACCAAGTGTTTAAGCCTTTACTAAGGAAAAATGTACTGGTATTTTGTTTATGATAATCTCATCTATAGCCCCAGCTTGGAGAGTCACTGGCAGCACCTAAGGGCCGGATGTCCTAGTCATTATGAGACAACATCAGTTATTAGCTAAAATCACCAAGTGTTTCTTTGCCCAGAAATAGGTGGAGTATCTAGGACATATAGTATCTGAGGAAGGTTTACAAACAAACCCTGCTAAGTTGGAAGCTGTGGTTGTATGGCCTAAGCCCTTGTCTGTCAAAGCCTTGAGAGGGTTCCTTGGACTAGCTGGGTATTACAGAAGGTTCATAAAAGCTTATGGGATTACAAGTAAACCACTCACAGACTTGTTGAAGAAAGATGCATTTAAGTGGACTCCACGGGTTGAACAAGCCTTTGAGTAGCTAAAATAGGATCTTTACCAATCACCTGTATTAGCCTTGCCAAACATTCAGAAAACATTCATTGTGGAGGCTAATGCTAGCTTTAGGGGAATGGGAGTTGTGCTAGTCCAAGAGGGGAGACCAATGGCATTTTTCAGCAAAGCCTATGTGGAGAAACACTTAGGGTTGTCAATCTATGAGAAGGAATACTTTCCATCATTAATGTTGTGGATAAGTGGAGGCCTTACCTCCTAGGCAGACACTTCATCATTCAAACTGATCACCATAGCTTGTAGTTTTTGTTGGACAAAAAATAACTACTGCACCACAACAGAAGGGGTTAACTAAATTACTAGGACTGGACTATACTGTTCAATACAAGAAAGGCATTGATAATGCGGCTGTTGATGCCCTTTCTAGGAAAGATGTGGAGACTGATGCAATGGCATATGCTGTCTCTGCTGTGCAACCATAGTGGATGGAGGAAATAATCAAAATTTATGAGAATGATGAATGGGCAGCTAAAAGTCTAGCTGCTTGATATCTACTATTTTATACAATAATTCACCCCTTATTTTAATTGTATTTCCCTTATCCTAGTGAAATTGGGAATTGTTTGTGTGTTATATTGTCCAAGTGTTGAATTATCTACAAGGAACTACAAAGGAGGAATTTTGGAGCATTTTGGACAGGTTCTGGAAGAAAAGGGAATTACAAGGAAGAAAGGAAACAAGAATACAAATGGGAAAAGGATTAGAAGTTGCCTAGTGGGCCAAGACCCATCTATCTCCTATATATTCTACCTATTCTCTACAATTTAAGCAGGTTCCCTTACAGAGTTCTGAACCCTAACTTTTAGTTTATATTTCCCCAGCATAGTTTAGACTAGTTTTACATTAGATTATTTAATTTCAAGATTGGAATCAAAGATTGAAGATTGGATTTGTTCTTTATCTGTTAAGTTTCTCTTCCCTTTATATTTCTTGCAATGTTTATGGTTATTAATTATTGCTTTGTTTTGTTTACTCCCATCATGCGGGAGTAGTTCGTTTATGGGTTTGGATTAGGGATCCATTGTTAATCTTGATGTTCAATTAGTAATTAATTGCATAAAGGGATTGAATCTTTTACCTAGGGTTTATGTTGATTTGGGGATTTCTTTCTACTTGTTATTGATTGATGGCCACAATTAATTGCTAGTCTAGGAGAGGGATTCATTACAACGAAAGTTGGATGGAGACCTCGAGCCTTACCAATTTCAACCTAATTTTCCTGCTATGAAAGTAGAGGTAATTTTGGGGGCTTACAATGCTTAGGTGTTTAAGGTTATAATTGATGCATCACGACAGTGGGGCAATTGTAGCCTAATTCTTGTTATTGATTACGAAAGTAGCTGAGTTGAATTCTTCAGTGCATTGCACATAAATCCCTTGGTTAATTATTCTTTCCCTAATCCTGAGTTGTTTGGAACATCAAGATTACAATCCCTCTAATCTGGCACATACCTTTATCATATAGTTTTCACCTTAATCAATTGCTTTCTTTTATTCCACATCATTCAGTCTTTGTTACTTGGATTCTATAAATTCATATACTCTAGTGCCTGGCAATTCACACAGTTTCGAGCCATAACACCAATCCTCAGCGGAACGACATTACACCATTTTCACACTCATCATTTGTGCTCATCACTGCTGCACTAATTTCCTTGCTCTTACACACCCCTACACTGTTGAATTTGTGGCAGACTTATTCATGAAAAACATATACAAACTATATGGATTACCAAGAAGCTAAGCATTATATCTAACAGAGACAAGATCTTCACTAGTATATTCTAGCAGACTTTGTTCAAGAATATGCAAGTTAAATTGAACCTCTCAACTGCATACCACCCACAGACAGATGGACAGACTGAGAAGGTCAATCAGTGCTTGGAGGTTTATTTGAGGTGTATGGTTTTTCAAAAACCTAAAGGATGGGCTAAATGGTTACACCTAGCAGAATGGTGGTATAACACCAACTATCACATCTCCCTTAAAAGTACCCCATTCCAAGCCCTCTATGGATACCCTCCTCCCCTCATGGCTGTTAATCTGCAAGCAATAGATGGGGACCTTGCTTGGTTAACAGAGAGAGGTGATGTCTTAGCAGCACTTAAAGAGAACCTTAAGCAGGCACAGAATCGAATGAAGGTTCAAGCAGATAAGGGAATGAGTGAAAGGACCCTAGCAGTGGGAGATTGGAATTATCTCAAGATTCAACCATATAAGTAGGTCACTTTGGCTATAAGGAGCAATCTAAAGCTGTCCTCCAAGTTCTATGGGCCATATTAGGTGATAGCTAGAGTTGGGGAAGTAGCTTATAAGCTGCAATTACTTCCTGGTACACTGCTGCATCCAGTGTTCCATGTGTCTCAGCTAAAAAAGAAGATTGGTGATACAGTTGTGGCACAATTGAAGCCTCCTTCCATTGGGAATGATGGCGAAATCCTAACAGAACCTGTGGCAGTGTTGAGAAAGCGTTTGGTGAAGAAGAATAATAAGGCAGTGATTGAAATCCTTGCAATGGGCTAACCTTCCCAAAGAAAGTGCTACATGGGAGGATTACTATCACCTAAGGAACCAATTCCCTTCATTTGATCCTTGGGGACAAGGATCCCTTGGAGGGAAGGGTGGTGTAACGAGCTTGGAAGGCTGTGTGGGTAAAATGGTAAGTGAGAAATAAGGAGGGAAAACATAAGGCAGAAAGGGAAGGGAATTGAAGTATCCACAGACGAAACGGTGTTGTTAGAAGGGAAGCAGTTAAAAGCCGGTAAGCAAGGCTCAGACGACATCGTTTTGGCCTAACAGTTAAGAGCCGTTGAAGATTAGTCTGACGACGTCGTTTTGACTCTCCCAGCAACTTCTCTACTGCGTTCCGGATTTGTTGGAGACCGTTTATGCTTGTTGATTATTCGACCTTTGTATTTAAATTCCCTGAAATATTGGGTTTTGCTTATGCCAAATAATAAGAACTATCTCTTTTTCTTCTCTCTACTCTTTTGAGAAAAAAAGCAACCTTCATTAATGAACGAAAAGACCATGAATACAATCAGGTGGAGCATCACTCCAGTATTTCGAATCAACAGACAAGTTAACTCTAACACTTCTTGCCAATCTATGAGCCCAACTATTAATATCACGCTTTACAAATGTAACCACAACCTGTTCACAACTTCGCATGAGCTCCAAAATTGATCGAACCACCACTCCCAAGTACGTCGTGTCGCATTGTTTTTGTTTGAGTTTGGCCACCATTACCATACAGTCCGTTTCAACAATGAACCTCTGAGTAGGCATGTTATCCATTATCCAAGTTAACACTTCCTTGATCGCCATTGCCTCTACGACCTGCGGATTATTTATGCAATTTAAAGTCCCACGACTCGCAGCAACAAACTGTTTATCATGATCACAAACAATAAAACCAAAACCCACCTTTCACTCCTCCTGAAACAATGCAGCATCGACATTCACCTTCATCACTCCTATCGGAGGTGGCATCCATGCACTAGGTGATGAGTTCACAATCTGCATGTCATTTTGAATATTCTGACCACCCCATGCACTCCTCTCATTCCACCTCTTCATCTTTGCCATTACTGCATTAAAAACAGTAGTAGTATCCCATAATTCCCCATGCCAAATCAGATTGTTTCTAGCCAACCAAATCCCATCAATAAACCAAGCTACCAGTTCAATGGTTTGGGTCATACCTTCAAATACTTGTTGCATCCAACGCTGAAAGCCATCATTGCCCATAGGAGGAAGATCGCCTGGAAATAGAGCCCACACACCGCCAACACAGTGACAGAATTGAAATAGATGCTCCATAGACTCGTTCTGCTCACCACACAACGCACAAACATTTACCAGCTCCACCCTTCTCTTGGCTAATGCACCCCTGGTTGGCAATATGCCATGAACACAACGCCAAAGTAAATGGGCTAACCTTGGCGGCACGTCGATCTTCCATATTTTGGCCCAGTGTGTAAACGGCGTATCAAACTGCACCATTTGTTTTTCGCTCTGCAGCAATCTGTACGCCCCTCTAACTCTGTACAATCCACTATCATCCCACCTCCAATACCATTCATCCTCAGTTCGTACCTCAGCTAATGGCATCCGAGATATAACCTCGGCATCCCTCTCAGTTAATATTTCTCGTATCAACTCCAAGTCCCATACAGTCCGGTCATGTTTAATAAGCTCATCGACCTTCATATCAACCATACTATTTGATGGTATAGCTTCAACAAATGGATTGTCACGGTCGAAAAGCCACGGTTGCCACCATACACTAGTTTGGAAACCATTTCCTACCCTCCTACCAAGGCCCCTCATGATCACATGCTTCGCCGCCATAATACTCCTCCACGCATAACTTGGGTTGCGACCCACACACGCATCTAAGAAAGACCCATGCCTGAAATACTTCGCTTTTAGCAAAGTGGCCACTAAAGAGTTTGGATTTGTCAAAACCCGCCACCCTTTCTTACTGAGCATTGCAAGGTTGAAATCACGCATACACTTAAATCCCAACCCACCTGCCGCCTTGTGAACACACAGTTTCTCCCACCGTAACCAATGCAGGCCAGTGCCTCCCCTCCCGTGTCGCCACCAGAACCGAGCAAATGAACCTTCCAACTGTTTGCATAAATTCTGAGGCAGCAAGTAAACCCCCATAGTGTAAATGGGCAATGCCTGTGCCACAGTATTAATCAATATCTCTTTCCCGGCCTTTGACAGGAGACTCTTATGCCACCCACCTACACGAGCAGCAACCTTAGCCTGCACAAATGAAAAAACCTCAGACCGATTGCGACCAATATACGATGGCAATCCAAGGTATTTCCCAAAATCAGTAGTCTCTCTCACTCCTAGTATTCCCTCACTCCTTCAGGCGTATTCCTGCTAAAGGTTACATTAGATTTCTGGAAATTAACCATCTGACCTGAAGCGTGCTCATACTCCTCCAAACAACCTTTAATTACCTCAGCCTCCCTTCTATTCGCCTTAAAAAAGAGCAAACTATCATCTGCAAAAAACAAATGAGTTATAGATGGGGCTCCTCGGGCAATCCTGCAACCATGAATTCGTCCGCTGCTCTCAGCCTCCTTCAACAGAAATGACAACCCCTCCGCACAAAGAACAAACAAATATGGCGATAGGGGATCACCCTGACGTAAGCCACGTGTGGGGATAATTGGCCCAACTAATCGACCATTTACCATTGCCCTATATCTGACCGTCGTGACACACATCATCAGCTTATCCACAAAGGCGTCATCAAAGCCTAGACTAACCAACAAGCGCCTCAAAAATGACCACTCTACACGGTCGTAAGCTTTCGCCATGTCTAGCTTCAGACCCGCCCAACCCGTAAGACCTTCTCTCTTAGAGTTTAGGAAGTATCCCAACTCAGCAGCAATTAGAATATTGTCCGTGATTAACCTCTCGGGCACAAAGGCACTCTGCTCTACAGAAACAATCTTTGAGAGTACACTTTTCATTCTGTTGGCCAAGACCTTTGCCATGATTTTATAAATCACGTTACATAGCGCAATAGGCCTTAAGTCTGCCACCTTCTCCGGAATAATCTTCTTTGGTATAAGCACTATTGTTGCATCATTGATCCCCCTCGGGTAAAGCGTTATTATTCAAGCAGGTTAGCACAAAGTTGACCACATCCCCCCCGACATCTCCCCAAAAATTCTGATAAAAGCCTGGACCCATCCCATCAGGCCCCGGGGACTTATCTGGTGCCATTGAGAAAACTGCATCCCTTATCTCATCAGCACTGAATTGTTCCCGTAATCCTGCATTCTGCTCCTCCGTTACACGCCACTGAATCCTACGTGTCAGCTCCTCCCCCGTATTACCATTCGCTGTAAAAATATTTGTATAATATCTCACCACCTCTTCCTCCAACCCCCTCCCCTCTACCCACACTCCATCGTCATTTCTTAACTTTCTCACATAGTTTTTCCTCCTTCGGGTAGAAGCGTAGTTATGAAAAAATTTCGTGTTCCTATCCCCCCTACACATCCAGTGCTGCTTCGCCCTCTGTTTCCAGTACACCTCCTCCTGATCTCACAGATTCTCCAACCTACCCAACGTCTCCCTAAACCCCTGTAACGACGGTGGATCCCTCTTATCTCGCAGCCACTCGAGCCGCCTCCTACACTCACGAATTCTCTTCCCTAGCGTGTGGTTATAAGCCCCACCCCAGTCCCTTAACCTCATCCCACACCGCCGCAGTCGTTCTGGTAAAGTAATCCCCACCGTCTCACCC
>CM008336.1:30189619-30201905 GCA_002525835.2 Ipomoea batatas | reverse complement strand
TGCTAATATGTAGTTTTCTTTCCAGAATGCATAAATATTTATGAATTTTTTTTTCGAAAAAACATGTATATATATTCATAAGGAAAATAAATAAATTTCTTTCAAAAAAAAGGAAAATAAATAAATAAGCATATATATATATAAACTGTGAACATATCAACAGAATCCCCTAATACAAATATGGGATTATAGGCAATTTGAACCAACAGGGAACATTAATAAAAAAAATAAGCATATCATTAAGAGAAGATATATTTTATGCTGATAGAGTGTTGTAATCAATTTTCCTTGGGCTTCCGGGTGAAACAGATTGTTAACAATATAATGTAAAGTGCAGAATAGAAGAGACAATAAGGTGTAATTAATGGTGATCTTTCATTCCAACATCATCACCAGAAAATCAGCCATGCAATATCATCAAACCCAAAACCCATTTGCATCAAAGCCGCAAGAAAGAAAGACGCAAATTATATGACAACAGCTAGCTTTGAATGTGGACTTAATACTTAGCTAGAAAGGGTGGGCAAACATATGCATCAACATCAACATGATTGTTATAAAGAACAGAAATCGAAAAATATGTATCATCATATCGCCTCACTTTTTTTTTTTTTTAAGAAACATGTCATTTTATATCTTCTCAAACTGATTGTCATTCTACAATGGCCCAAAAGTGACCTTCTAACAAACTGGGCAAAATGCCTTTACAATGCAAGCCCACTTTCAAGTAGCCATCTGAGAGATCAGAGATTGGCAAATTATTACCATGGTCCACACAGCTGTGTGGACCATAATAAAATGTATATTTTTAATGTATTAAATGTACATTATTTTTATACTGAATGTACATTATTTTTATACTATAAAAATAATGTACATTCAGTACACAAATAATGTACATCCCCTGAATATAATATACATTATTTTTATATTGAATGTACATTATTTGATAGTATGGTCCACACAGGACCATGGTCCACACAATAATGATAGTCAGAGCTTAAGCTAGCTAGCAGCGCCATCCTCGCCGGCAGATGCCATCACCGATATGGAATTGAAGTAATTAGGATTTCCCCATCCATCAGATCAGTAGTTACATCCAGTCCGGCGATTATGGTTCTCCAGTTTGCAGCGGTGACCGACGATATGATCTTCACATACTCCGATCCACTGCTGATCTCACTTCTTGCTAAGCTAGCTGCACGGGTCTACGCTCAAAACCCGACAAAATCATCATCACTTAGCTTGTGACTGCCGAATCTCCTTTAATTTAGCTGGAATATAATCCATGCCTGCATGCTCTATTATTGATCCTCTTCTCTTTCCGCTGCCATTGTTACGTTGCTGCTGCATGCTGCTGCAGACTACTCTGCCTCTGGAAGTGGGTAGGAAATGGAGAGATCGAGGAGCGCTGCTTGGCGCTGGGTGCCGGTTCCTTGAATTGGAGAATGCAAAAACCAAAAAAAGCTGAGGACACCAGTGGCTGCCAGTCTGCATGCACAAAATGCAAAATGAAGATTTTTAGAGCTTATAAATTTTTTATTTAAGGCCGCATTGTAAAAATTGTATAATTATAGGCTTATGCTCAAAAAAATTGTAATAGCAAAATATTTGTACATAAACTCCGCTCATGTTGGTCAAACCACAACGGACATTATTAAGCTTGGGAAAAATCTCAGTATAAATCCCTACAAAGTAGGCAATTAAGTCCGAGAAAAATCTCGACATTAAGACCTACAAAGTAGGCCATTAAGATCGAAAAGATCGTTTCTTGGCCAATTTGGAAGGTCGAAAAGGCATTAGATCGAAAAGATTATATCCCGGTCTCCGAGCCGAAGGCCGAAAAGGCATTAGATCGAAAAGGTCATATCCGGGTCTCCGAGCGGAAGGCCGAAAAGGCATTAGATCGAAAAGAAGAAGCAGGAACGTGAATCGAGAGTGCTACTATTGCACCAAGATTATGAAGTTCGCGCCGACAACCATCCACCTGAGCAGGTTATCACAAGTTTTTAAATTTGTAAACTTTTATTGTAATTTTGAGTTGTAAATTGCACTATTTCTAGCTTGTAGGTAGAATAGTCCTTGTAAATGTGTATAAGCCCGGTTAGGTCGGCCTTGTCACCACCGTCATTAGTTAAGCTTGGAAAAATATCCCGACATAAGCCCTACAATGTAGGCAATTAAGCCCAGTTATGTCGGTATTGCCACCACTAGCACTATAAGTCCGAGATCAGATCTCAGCGTAAGCCATGCAAAGTAGGCAATTGAGCCCGCCAGGTCGGTCCTCCCACCCCGGGTAAACCCCATCTCTTGGTTGGCAAATTTGATCACCAGATCATGTTAAAAAATCTGATCGCTTGATCGGCAGCATTCAATCTCTTCATCAGCACCGCGAACCCGGCCCCTAGGCTATCGCATCTACTCCTGTGTGCTGACGATTCTCACAACATAGGGAGTGGAGGCTATTGATGGGACTCTCAGCCATACGAAACTCACTAGTGCATTTCCCAATCTTAATGCACTTCTCGAGCATAATGTACTTGGTGACCATAACACACCATAACACACTTTTTGAGCATAATGACCTTCCCGGTCTCATTATCGTTAGACTTTCAAGTCTGCAAGCGTCCCTCCACTTGGGATTCTTGATTTGTAAGCCGAGCATAAAAAGGGGAAAACACTTCGTTCAAATTATTTTGGTGTTCAAAACCCATCTTAATGATTAGTGTGGATAATAAAAAATAACTAAGCGCTATCGGCTAAGAGCGATTTGAAAACCAGGTAATCTGGGATAGAGTTAGACTAAGTACACACTAATTGTGACTAATTAGCCCGAATAGATGGGATTGGGAGAAGCGTTCCTGCTAATGAACGGTAAGATCAATAGAGGCCCCTAATCTCTAGAGATCCTGCTGATGATAAAACCCGATATCTAGATCAGTAAATTTTGATCTCTTGATCATGCTAAAATTTGATGTCTAGATCGTGAGTAAATCCAATCTCTTAATTGGAAAAATTGGATCTCTAGATCACAATTAGTTCGACCTCTCGATAAGTCCAAAAGACTGTAATTATAGCTGCGATCTTTTTCCCTTAGCTAAAATTTGTGTTCATACTGAGTTTTTTCTTAGTCTAAGGTTTTTTAACGAGACAATAATCAACGTAAGTCACGGATTGTGTAATCATATTTTTCAGCCCGAACCCTTCCTCATTAGTTCGACGTCATAGCTCGGACTGGAGGCTACTTGATAGAGAATATTCTCTGAGTTTAACCTCCTTATACGTTCCATGTGTTCGAGTCAAAGTCAAATAGTCAGTGTCTTGGACCTATATAAATGTCATTCACTCCCAACTTCCCAAGCCAAGGGAGGCCATTCCAACACTCGACATTCTACACATTTCTCTCATCCTCTCTCTAGTGTTTAGCAAGAACGCAAGCTAATCTAAGTCTATTTTCCATATTTCTCATATCTTCATATATGTAGATACATTAAATGACTACCCAGCTAGAATTTGTTCTAAGAGGTTCAAATGCGAACAGTACTTTCTGTGCGATCGGTGCGAATTCACCATTAAGTATACAAAAATGCACCATACAGTGTCTGGGAATGCACCACATTGAAATGCACCAATGCACCACAAAGTACACCACACATTAAAAAAAAAATGTACCGCATCACACCACACACCAAAAAAATGCACCACATCGCACCACACTTAATGGTGCATTTATAAACACTTTGTGGTACATTTATGCATACATAATGGTGAATGACTAAACGGTTGCACGGGAAGCACTGCTCGCACGAGAATCTAACCCTATATATATATAATCCTAATCATATGAGAACCACTCTCCATGTGAGAACTTGTGGACAAATCCAAACCATTGATATGTAAGATCTAATGGATGGGAAATTAAGTAAAAATGATGTCATTTTAATAAATATTACAAATTTTTAAAATGAGGGGTTATTTTCATAAATATACAAAGTTTTTTTTTTCAACTGTTAGATCTACTAGATCAATTGTTTGAATTTATCCACAGATTCTCGCTTGGGTTATGTGTTCTCACCTGATTATTGACATATATATATATATATATATATATATATATATATATATATAATCAGGTGAGGACTTATGCTTAGGTGATGACGTGAAGACTAATTCAGAGCATTGATTTAGTAGATCTAATGGTTGAAAATAAACAAAATTTTGTAAAATTTATGAAAATGATACTGCTCATTTTAAAATTTGTAATATTTATGAAAATAATCCTACTCATTTTTAAGTTCATTCCTCATCCATCATATCTTGCACATCAATGATTTAGATAAGTCCATTCGTCCTAATCTTACTATGGCTCCTCATTTGATCCTTAATACACACACATATATAATAATTATGTTTGTGCAAATATTTCTAAGTGTAGTAGTACATAATTTCAATTACTGAGATAATTCTTGTGCAACAAATTAAGAATATAAACCCATTAGACTATGGAATTATCAAGGGAGATTATGGAAGAGAGGGTTATATAAATGGTATCTTGTGTAAATGTGATAAAGTAAATGTATTGATATAATTAGAATGTGAGTATGTGACCAATTGTATTTTTTGTTGGTTGGAATAAAAAACATTATTGTATTAAAATCTAAACTATATTTATATTGTTTTAACTTTTTTTTAGTGGGATATAAATGTTAATTTATGGTTGGCTTATGTAGTTTGTATTATTATATATTTATATATATTACAATGATTATTATCACTATTAAAATGAATAACATTTTGTAACAAATATCTTTATTATATATATATTTCTGTTCATTTTCAAGAAAATGAATCAAACATATAAAATATAGTTTCTTGACTTTCAGCCAAACAAAAATATAGGGGGTGTTTACTAACAGGAAATTTTCAAGAAATTTTTCAGATTTGAAAATGAAAAACAGGAAATGCGTTTACTAAACTATGTTCCAATTTTCAAATTTGAGAAAAATTCTCCATTATAGAAGAAATTAGAGACACAGTAAAAACTTGTTCTCAAATTAGGAAATCACGCGGGTGAACAGTAACCTATAACCATCGATTCCTGGCCGCATCATATTTCTCCTTCTTTCTTCCTTATTTTTTTTCTAGCTTTCTTCTTCTTTCTTCTTCATTTTTCTTCTGCACTTTCTTCTTCTCTCTCACAACCACCCTCACTTTTTTCTTCTCTTTCACAACTACCCTCTCATAGTTTCAATTCCCCTCAAAGTCCCCTCAATCGCTCACCATCGGAGTCGGTACTCCATACTAAGCGACGACGAGCCTAGGGTGGGCGGCGACGGTAGTCCGAACTTCGCAACATTGAACAGCTTAGACTCCGGTTCCAATTCTTTGCAAGTGCGTTGCAGTTCAATTTGATGCCTGAAGATCAGAGAACAATTGCTAAGGCTACGCTGGTTCAGAAATTGCGGGACAATCCATCGACTGAAATGGGTTTGAACAGCCATACAAGAAGATTGAATCGAGCCAGGTGGAAGCCACTAGGTTTGCATTAATATGGATCTGAAGATTTTTTGTTTTTATTTATCTGTGTGGTTTAGGATATGCAAGAACAATGCTCAAAGATGAATTTCTGGGTTTGAGTAATTTCTGGTGTTTATTTTATTTGAGGGCAGGTGTTGGGTTCTACTTATGGCTTATTTCCCTTCCAGAATGTCTGTTTGCTTTGGGTTCTAATGGCCTCTATAAGTAAGAGCAGTGTTTGGAGCAGTGTTTGGTTTAGGTTTAGGTTGTTTCTTGACCATTATTTTTTGCTCGGTAAGTAACAGCAGTAATTATTATGCCAGAATTGAAGCTAAAAAAAGAGCATATTGTAGCAAAGGGACAAAATCCTTGGCTAATTGTTGCATCGTAGAGCAGCTTTTGAATGAAAACAAGTACGGGTGAATAATTTTTCAAAAACTGAAAACAAAGTATAAAAAAACAAAAAAACTGAAAACAGAGAATAGAAAACTGAAAACTGAGAATAAAAAATTGAAAACAATTTCCTATTAGTAAACGGACCCATAGTTTCCTTATCTTCAACCAATGAGTCAATTTGTTTTTTAGTCCTTACAACATGTTTCGTTCACGAAATGAATTTTGAGGGAATGGGAATGCTATTCCATAAAAAATGGAATAGACAATGAATAGAACATGAGTTGTATTCTAATGTTTGGTTCGCTGAATGAATAAACGTTAAAAATGTTATGTCCCCGTTTGGTTGGTTTAAGGAATAGAAATAAAATATGTTTTTTTTTAAAAAAAAACATAAATACCCCTATAAAAATATAATAATGATAATAATAGTAATACATAAGATTTTTAAATAATTTTATTATATAACAACTATAGTAATGTAAAAAAAAAAATTAAATCATGGTGTGTAAGTTACGTTGTTATCAAACAAAATATTCATATTGGTACCAAACATTTTTTTAAGAACATTTAATAATATCCAAAAGAATAATGACATGAGTTCTTTTTTTTCAACAAAATATTTAAAACCAATACAAATATTATTAATAATATATAATTAATTCCAAAATAAACAAATATAGTAGTAATGTTTATAAAATATAAATATAAAAATGATTAATTGTCAGCAATGAATCTTCTTATCCACGGTAGTCTTTTATAATCAAGGTTGAGAAATAAAAATTTACTTTATTATGATGATTAGTGAGTTATAATTTAACGAAACAATGTTTATTTTGCGATAAGTCAAATTATCCACATTGTATACACTAATTGTTAAAAGTTAGCTCTGTTATATATACACACACATTGACATAATCTAATTAATAATAAATAAAAAATAATATAAAAAATTAAACACTATATAAAAAATTAAGCCTACCCAAGAGATAAACCTAACGGCTCGGTCAGAATTTTTAATGCACAGCGGAAAATGTTTGTTTTAACCCTTTTAAGTGTTCTTCGCACGTTTCTTTTCCTTGATAACTATTAGGTTTGGTTGTAGTTAGTGCAAATGTAATGCAATAAACAGGAGAGAGGGAGAGAGAGAGAGAGTTTTTATAGTGGTTCAGTTGTAAACAAATCCTACTCCACTATTCTTCACAATACATGAATGTTTGCACTATCTCCTTAGTACAACACCAAGTTCAACCCTTGACCACAGAGCTGACAATGAACTTCACCTAGGTTTTTCAACTCCTACAGAGTTTACTCCGCATCTTTCTACTTCACCGAGTAGAGATACAAAGGTTGAAGTAAACAAATTCTTTTTCTCCAACTGGAAGGTCTTGGCTTCTCTGAATTTGGATATTCACTCTTTGAAGCATCACAAGACTTCCTTAATCTGGATGTATCTTTAATTTAACGCTTTTGATCTCTCTTCTCTTTCACAACACTGGTCTCAACACTTGAATTTTTGAAAGCTTTTTCGCACTTAGAAAATAAGAATGACCAGCATGCACCTTCTTCAGCTAAGGAAGAGGGTATTTATAGGTAGGGAGAAAAATAGTTTCGTTAGAGGGAAACTAATTTCAAATGCCTAAGGACCAGCAGGTAATCTAGATAGCAGATGAGAGTTGTCAGATTTTCTAGCCATTTTGACTTAAAATGCGCTAAACATTTGCTTTTTGTTCTGCACACGTTGTCAGAGCATTTAATGAAAATCGACCTTGAGATATGTTTCTAGCTAGGACTCACTTTGCCTTAGGACAAAAACAATCACTTTAAGGTTTTGGGCTGTATTGCTCATGGAATGTCTCGAGCAGTCCTATCGAGTGGTTAGCTAGGTTAAAGCCTCGAGCCTTAGGTCCTCTCGGATATGAATTGTTAACTTTACCATTCGTCCCTTAACTCCTCGAAAGGTAGGTCCTTTTTAATCTTTAACCTTTGCTACCCTTCGGTATTGAATGGTTGACCTCGCCATTCGGTTTTGCAACAATGCGAAAGGTAGACCCTTCCATCTTTCAGTCTTTGCAACCTTTCGGTCTTGATTGTCTTCTACTCTTCGAATCTTCATCTTCAATCTTCTGTCTCGAACTAGAGTTAACCATTCAGTTACTCTTCTTCTTGAGTTGTTAGAGATATGAATCATCGGGTTCATCTTTGACTCGTTGATTTCTCCATTCGTGAGTTAACCACTCGGGTTACTCTTCGAGTTGATGTTTAGACTGTCTCAGATGAATATAATTTAACTACTCGATGTACCATTCAATTAGATTCGAATGTTGAGCAGATTTGTCCTAACTTCTAGAGAATAAAATAATTGGGGAGAGGGGGTCTAAACTCCTATTGTTTGGTATCATCAAAATCTAATTGCAAAGTGTTCCTAACACCCCTTGCAAGGGGAATACCTCATTCTTGACCCGAGAACAAAATACATTAACAAACAATAGAACATGTCTTTTTTTGAAAATGTCATTTCATTTCAAGTTTATTTCTCAAACCAAACATGCTGCTAGTCTACAAATTTTTTAAATTTTCTTTCTAGATTTTTTTACCTAGAAATCGTGTATTCATTTTATTTATGCTCTTTAAAAAAATTGATAGTTAAAAGGGAGAGTGGAATTCATTGAATCCCCACCACTAAAATTCTATACAAGCGCACAAACATCAAGTGCATACCATCATCATCATACCACTTAGTTTTGGCATACACGTATCCAAATTGCATTGCCGTTTTTAACGGAGCTGGAAGCATTTACGTTTCGTAAGAATTCGAAAGATAATAATTATTGATCCCATAAAGTACGCAGTACCCCTTACAGTGCGCCACGTATTGTGATGTGATACCTACACGCTTATAACCTTTTTTTTTTTTGAAAATTACACGCTTATAACCTAATCAACTCACTTAACTACATAACTACCTGACGATGACCACGGAAACTGCTTCACATATCTTTATTCGTGTGTAGGATTGGGTCACGTCAATATGAAATTATAATATTTATACTGTAAAATGTAATTGACGGTAAACATGGTCGTATCTGAGCATGTCTAACATGTGCAACCGCACAGGACCCCCAATTTTTGGGGCCTCACATTTAAAAAAAAATTATATGTATACATAGTTTACAAAAATTTAGGCTAAATGTAAGAAGATTGGACCAATTTGTGACAAGATTTGAAGTGTTGTTGCATTTGTTTAGAAGCAGCTCTTAAGAGAGATGAACAGTGTGGTGATATTGATGGAGATGATTTGTATTTTGAGTTAAAATTGCTAAGAGAGATTTTATCGAAAAAAAAAAAAGATAGGGGCAGTGAGTATATTGAATTCATTAAAACAGATGAGTTGTTTTCCAAATATAATGCTACTATTGCATATTGAATATTATTTACTATCTTGATTATTGTTGCCTCTGCAAAAAGGAGTTTTTCAAAGTTGAAATTGTTGAAATCTTACTTATGATCAAGTATGTTGCAAGAGAGACTCAATATAATGGATTTGCTTTAATCTCCATTGAAAATGAGCTTTTGGAAGAACTTGATATCAAAAGTTTGATTGATGATTTTGCGTCTAAATGTCCACGACGCATGTCACTTTTTAAATAAAATTTTATATGTAATTTTATACAATATTTATATTTTGATACAACTTTTAGAACAACTATTATTTATATATAGAAATTACTCGAAAAAAAAAGGGGCACAAATTAAAATATTACACAGGGCCCCAATTTTTATTGGAACGGCCTTGACAGTAAATAATGTTACCGGAGTAATATTGATAAGTAAGTCAGAATAGTTTGAGTACAAGAGTTTTGTGTGTCTGGAAAGAGAGTCCCCCTCTCCTCCTACAACAGGCTTCTACTTATACTCCAGGTGCAACGATTCTGCTTCTACGAATTGGAACGGTCTTCATGATGGCAGTCTTGAATGCGAAGTGGAGCCGTTGGCAATGACTTCTCTCCTCAGCATAACGGGTGGCTGTTTAATTCCGCGTTCGCCTGTCTGCCTGTGGTTCGGGTCGGGTGTTTACCACATGGTAATTAAACAGCCACCCGTTTTCCATTTTAAATCTTGGCGGGGGGTGAGGGGTTACCAATTACCCAGTGGTAAACACCCGACCCGAGCCACAGGCAGACAAGCAAACGCAGAATTAAACAGCCACCCGTTATGCTGAGGAGAGAAGTCATTGCCAACGGCTCCACTTCGCATTCAAGACTGCCATCATGAAGACTGTTCCAATTCGTAGAAGCAGAATCGTCGCACCTGGAGTATAAGTAGAAGCCGGCCTGTTGTATGAGGAGAGGGGGACTCTCTTTCCAGACACACAAAACTCTTGTACTCAAACTATTCTGACTTACTTATCAATATTACTCCGGTAACATTATTTACTGTCAATTAGTATTGACTTTATATATAAGAAAAATTCAAAGGTATGATTGAAAATTTGAAATTCATTACTAATAATACTCGATACAATTCAAAAAGTACATATTGTTGTACCATATATAAATGATATCGGTATTGATCAATATTATAAACTTCCCTTTTATATAATTCTTAGATTCACTGATTCACACTAATAAATTTGCATTCAAGAGATAGAGATTCTATTAGCAAATCATATTTTTATGAAAGAATTTATATACTTAAATTAATCTCTTATCTCTTATCTCTTATACTAATAAAACCACAAGATTTTGCCAATAATATTGGTTCAATTTTCCTCCAAAACTACCTTCTAAATATAAAAATATAAAATCTATACTATTAATAAAAACAATATTCTCAATTTTAACTTCCCGCCCAAAACACGGTTTGCGTAATGTTATAAAATATGATAATACAATTCTTATTCATACTACAATTGTACATTAAAATATAGTAATACAACCTAATAAAATATATGCTTCCCTACGTTCCTATTCGTAATATAATTATAGATTAAAATTACTAATCGTAATAATACAGTACATATATTTCCCTGTAATGCAATCTATACTATTAATACAAACAAAATCCTCAATTTTATTTGTCGATTCTTATATGTTATAAATCGTAGTATCATAAGAAACAGATACTTTGATTAAATATGAAGCATGAGTTGTCTGTCAATCAACGGTTATGGACATTTCATTTCAACAGTTTGGATGGGCATCATTCCAAAAAGCCATACACTCCATTTGGTAATCTGGAATGAAGTTTGAATTAACAGTTTAGATATATGATTCATACATTCTGTTATATTTTTGTTTATTGCCTGATGCCAGTATGATTATTTGAATTTTGAGAGCATAGAAAAAAGCTCGAAACATGCTTATATGCTTGAATGGTCTTACCTCAAAGTTACTACCCACTATCACACAATATTTTATGTTGTATGTTAGACTCAAGGTTACTAACTCCTCACAATAGTCAAAGACTTGCTTTATATGTATGAAATATTGACAAAAAAAATAGTCTTTAGATGTGAGTTTTACTTATATATACCTGGGAATCTGAAACACTTTGAAATTTAGTGATTAGTAAAATCAATATGTTTTACAGTTTGACTATCAAAACTAATTGTATGGAAAAAGTAACAGAATATATACATGTACATTATAAAATTATAATTTCAGTGTCAATATTGTTATGACTTAATGCTTTGATTACTTTAAAAGTGATTTTTCAAAATTTCAAGCTCAAGATATGGCACGCTTGATGAGTTGCAACTGAAAGGTTAATGATCTGCTCGCCGACTTTAGATGTCGTTGATCAAATTAATCAGTATATGTGCGACATAAATATTGTAAAATGACGAACATATTTAAGTGGTAACTCTTTGTGTAAGGCAGAACCAGACGGTGAAAATCTATTAGAAGTACACACTTCTAAATTCTTAAATAGTTTGAGATTGTATGATTTTCTTAATCATTCATTGACATTAATTAAAGGTCGGTGCACCTGTTATGTTATTGCGGAAGATAGACCATTCTATTGGTCTTTATAACGGTACGCAACTCATCATCACAAAATTGGCAAATCACATTGTTGAAACAAGAATAGTTAATGGGACACATGAAGGAACTAAAGTTCTTATCCCTTGAATGTCTCTCACTCTTTCTGATATGAGATTGCCCTTCAAGTTCCAGCATAAATAATTCCCATTGATGCTTGCATATGTCATGACTATCAACAAAAGCTAGGGCCGAACAGTAACACACGTTGGGTTATTGATGAAAAAACCAGTTTTTAATCACGGTCAGTTGTACATGGCTTTCTCCCGAGTCACCCATCCTAATAGTCTGAAAATGTTAATTAGTTTTAGACAAGGATGGACAAGATTGTG
>CM008336.1:30082984-30121987 GCA_002525835.2 Ipomoea batatas | reverse complement strand
TGCCTGCTTAAGGTTCTCTTTAAGTGCTGCTAAGACATCACCTCTCTCTGTTAACCAAGCAAGGTCCCAATCTGTTGCTTGCAGATTAACAGCCATGAGGGGAGGAGGGTATCCATAGAGAGCTTGGAATGAGGTACTTTTAAGGGAGATGTGATAGTTGGTGTTATACCACCATTCTGCTAGGTGTAACCATTTAGCCCATCCTTTAGGTTTTTGAAAAACCATACACCTCAAATAACCCTCCAAGCACTGATTGACCTTCTCAATCTGTCCATCTGTTTGTGGGTGGTATGCAGTTGAGAGGTTCAATTTAACTTGCATATTCTTGAACAAAGTCTGCTAGAATATACTAGTGAAGATCTTGTCTCTATTAGATATAAGGCTTAGCTTCTTGGTAATCCATATAGTTTGTATATGTTTTTCATGAATAAGTCTGCCACAAATTCAACAGTGTAGGGGTGTGTAAGAGCAAGGAAATGGGCATATTTTGTTAACTTGTCCACCACCACTAGTATCACTTCCTTCTGCTGGGACTTAGGGAGTCCTTCTATAAAGTCCATAGATATACTTTGCCATGCTTCTTCAGGAATATTCAATGGCTGTAGCAGGCCTGGGCTAGCCACATTCTCACTTATGCATCTTTGACAAATATCACAACTTCTAACAAACTCCTTCACATCCCTCTTCATCCCTTTCCAATAGAACAAGGACTTCAATCTCTAGTAAGTTCCATTTTGGCCAGAATGGCCTCCAATGGCAGAATCATGCAACTTGGCAGTCAATTCCCTCCTTATGTCTCCTGAGGATCCCACATATAACCTGTTTTTGTACCTCACCAATCCACCAGAGATGGATAGTTTAGAGTCGGTAGTAGGGTTTATTAGTGCAGTAGCTAGACTTTTAGCGCCCATTCATCATTCTCATAAATTTTGATTATTTCCTCCATCCACTGTGGTTGCACATCAGAGACAACATATGCCATTGCATCAGTCTCCACATCTCTCCTAGAAAGGGCATCAATAGCCGCATTATCAATGTCATTCTTGTATTGAACATTATAGTCCAGGCCTAGTAATTTAGTTAACCCCTTCTGTTGTAGTGCAGTAGTTATTTTTTGTTCCAACAAAAACTACAAGCTATGGTGATCAGTTTGAATGATGAAGTGTCTGCCTAGGAGGTAAGGCATCCACTTATCCACAACATTAATGATGGAAAGGTATTCTTTCTCATAGATTGACAATCCTAGGTGTTTTTCCACATAGGCTTTGCTGAAAAATGCCATTGGTCTCCCCTCTTGGACTAGCACAACTCCCATTCCCCTAAAGCTAGCATCAACCTCCACAATGAATGTTTTCTGAAAGTTTGGCAAGGCTAATACAGGTGATTGGTAAAGATCCTATTTTAGCTACTCAAAGGCTTGTTCAACTTGTGGAGTCCACTAAAATGCATCTTTCTTCAACAAGTCTGTGAGTGGTTTACTTGTAATCCCATAAGCTTTTATGAACCTTCTGTAATACCCAGCTAGTCCAAGGAACCCTCTCAAGGCTTTGACAGACAAGGGCTTAGGCCATACAGCCACAACTTCCAACTTAGCAGGGTTTGTTTGTAAACCTTCCTCAGATATTATATGTCCTAGATACTCCACCTGTTTTTGGGCAAAGAAACACTTGGTGATTTTAGCTAATAACTGATGTTGTCTCATAATGACTAGGACATCCCTTAGGT
The DNA here is from genome assembly GCA_002525835.2 of Ipomoea batatas. Lineage (NCBI taxonomy): Eukaryota > Viridiplantae > Streptophyta > Magnoliopsida > Solanales > Convolvulaceae > Ipomoea > Ipomoea batatas. The sequence goes on along the minus strand of CM008336.1, from coordinate 30,120,262 downwards.
GCTGCTAGTGACTCTCGAAGCTGGGGCTATAGATGAGATTATCATAAACAAAATACCAGTACATTTTTCCTTAGTAAAGGCTTAAACACTTGGTTCATTAATGCCTAAACTGTTGCAAGGGAATTAGTGAGACCAAATGACATGACTTTGAATTCATAAAGCCCTTGATGGGTCCTAAAAGCTGTTTTAAATTCCTCTCCCTCCTTCATTTTGACTTGGTGGTACCCAGACCTTAAGTCCAACTTAGAGAAATACACAGCACTGCTAACTCAGAGAATAGATCCTCCACCAAGGGTATTGGAAATTTATTCTTGACTATGACGTTATTGAGGGCCTTGTAATCAATACAAAACCTCCATGAGTTGTTCTTTTTAGGAACCAATAGTACAGGGGAGGCAAAGCATGAAGTGCTAGGGTAATCACACTAGCTAACATCATCTCTTCTACCATCTTTTTAATAGTGTTTTACTGATTAAAATAGTATCTATATGGGCACGTATTGACATGTTTAGCTCCTGGTATTAAGGGAATGGTATGGTTATGTGTTCTGTGTGGGGGTAAGGCTGAAGGTTCTTGAAATAAGTCATGGAATTCTGTCAATAGTTGGGATAGTTTAGGAATATCAATAGGGGTAGAAATGGAGTATAAGCAGGAATGCTCATAGAGATCAGCCGGGGGTAGGGAGGTGCATTGAACCAAGAACACTGAACCCTGAACCCCTGAACCTCCTCCTTATGCCACTTTCTCACTTGTTTCTCAATGGCTGGCTTCAACCAGACCCTTTTAGTTAGACCCTTGAGGAACACTTTCTTACCTTCCTTGTAAAAGAATACCCTATGAGGTCTTGTATGCAATTGGATTGGGGCAAACTGGTCCACCCAATCCATTCCTAGCATCATATCACACCCTCCCAATCTTAATAGCCTGAAATCTATCACAAAGTGCCCTTGTTGAATCTACCAACTGAGGCCCTGACAAATGGAATCACACACCATTTGTTCTCTATTAGCAACTATTACTAATAAAGGCTTGGTTTTCTCTGGTTCCTTTCTCAGCTGACTTAACAACTTAGGGTCCAAGAAGCAGTGGGTGCTTCTACTATCAACCAAGATAACTATGGACTGCTTTTGTACCATCCCTAGCAACTTGATGGTATTCAGCCCCTCCCCTCCCACTATTGCATAGAGGGACACCTCAATCCCCCAGGCCCTTGTTCATCCTCCTCCTGCCAAACATCATTAATCTCTAGCCCTTCCTGATCCTCTATAATATTAAAAGTTAGACCCTACATTTGTGCCCTGGTTGCCAGGGATCAAAGCATTAGAAACATATTTTCTGCTCCCTGAGCTGATTCCAGAATTGGGTAATTTCTTGGTTCTTAGTTGTAAGGTTCTAGTTTACTTGAGCTGGTTTGAGATTTTGGCTTGGGGGTAAGGGATGATTTGGGTTAGTATTTTGGGATTTTGTTGGGGTTTGTGGTTTTGGGTTCCAGGAAGTTAGTTTGGGATTCTCATTAGCCTTCAAATCTTTCTCATACTGCCTAGCAAACCATATGGCATCCTCCAGCCCCTTAGGTCTAGCAGTCCTCACAAAACACCTCAAATTTTGCTTAAGCCTTGCAACATAACTATCCATGAAATAGTTCTCAGTTAGGTAAGGGTAGGATTGCAGTAGAAAACTCCTAAACATTTCATATTCATAAGTAAATTCGTCTACTCCTCCTCACTATTTTAAGGTAGCAAAATCTTCCATCAAGGAGACTCCACTGTCCCTAAATCTCTTTCACACAACCTCAGCAAACAAAGGCCAATGAAACTCCCCCCTCAGGCTATGGATATAGCTTTCAAACCACAATCCTACTCTTCCAGTTAGGTGTACATACAACATATTAAGAACATCATGCCTGGGAATGTGAGAAAGTATGAAGAACTTCTTACATCTCAAGGTCATTTGTCTAGGATGTGTTAATCAAAGGAAGGGAAATCACTCTTGTACCTCAGAAAGGATTCCTGGCCTTGCACAGCAAATCCAACTCTGCCAGTGTCTAGCCCATTCAACCTCAGCTCTCTCCCTCAGACCAAAAGCTCTGGGTGTTTCAGTCCCAAAGACCAACTCCTCCATTGGTTCCTCCTACACTTGGGGCTTTATTAGGCCTTCCACTAGGGCGATCAGGGGCCAGGCTCGGTTCGCCGGGGAACTGTCCATTCACAGAAGACTGGCCTGGGGATCCTCTCACAATAAGGGGTGCTGGTCGATTCAACCTCAACAGTTGTAGTAACTCTTCTTTGAAGCTGCCAAACTGAGCAGAGAGCTCGGTAACCAACTCCTGTGTGGACTGAAACTGAGCGTAGATCTTGCTATTAAGCTCGATCACTGCAGCTTCCAGCTTCTTAACACGATCGTCAATGTGGGCTCTGATACCACTTGCAATGTACTTGGGGGTAGAAGTAGAATTTAGGGATTAAGGGAAGAAGAATTAGGGTTGATAGAGAAGGAAAAAAGTAGAGAGAAGAAAAAGAGATAGTTCTTATTATCTGGCATAAGCAAAACCCAATATTTCAGGAAATTTAAATACAAAGTTCGAATAATCAACAAGCATAAACGGACTCCAATAAATCAGGAACGCCCGCAGCAGAGAAGTTGTCGGGAGAGTCAAAACGACGTTGTCAGACTGATTTTCAATGGCTCTCAACTGTCAGGCCAAAACGGTGTCGTCTGAACCTTGCTTATCGGCCTTTAACTGCTTCCCTTCCAATGACGCTGTTTCGTCTGTGGATACTTCCCTTCCCTTTCTACTTTCGGTTTTCCTCCTTGTTTCTCACTTACCATTTTACCCACACAGTCTTCCAAGCTCATTACAAAAGATTCATTACCTGGAGATGACGGACGAGCGGCATTGGAGACCGACGTGCGGCATTCGGTGGAGACCGGTGGCGAGCGGCAAGCAGTGGAGACCGGTGAGCAACAACGGGGCGACGACAGGAGCAACAAAAATGCGGTGGACGATGGCAGAGGCTGTGGGGAAAACGATGGAAACTGATGGGCGCAGTGGTGGCATGTGGCGATAGTGTCACAAGGGCGTGCGACGATGGTCTCGATTTGTTATTTCAACTTGAAGATGCAGTTCTACGTGGGGTGAATCGTCAAAAGATATTTGTGTTAAAACGGAAAGTCGGTGACTCCCCGAGTGTTGGTCTCGAAGGAAAGACGCGAAGGTGTGTCAAGTGTTCGGGTGTTTACTTGATTGAGTCATACTATAGATTCGAGTGTGGTGAATGGTGGTTCGTGATTGAAAGGAGTTCATAAGTGTAGTTTTGTAAGAGTTTTGTAAAATAAAAGAGATTGGAAATATGTAAAAGGGGTAGGGATTGGATAGTGTTCATATATGTTGCATGTTGGTGTGTCTAAGGTAATGGATAAACAAGACAAAGATGTTGGCTATTCAAGAGTGTGCGTTCTTAGTCCTTTTCCACCTTTGTGTACTAAGGCTTCTTTGACTTAGGAATGCCTTCAAGCATCCAAAGCTCTAAGAGGAATTTTATCAAACACTTAAGCTACACACTATCCTACTATTCTTAAGAAGTCCATAGGATATATGATTGTTACAAAGCTTCAAATCCTAACTCTAATCAAAGACATGAAAGAGTCAAGAGCTCAATCTCTCATCTAGATTGGCCAAATCCAAACAAGATCTCATCAAAACAACAATCAATAGACAAGAATAGATAATCCAACAATCTAAGCATTTAGATCCAAAAATAGATATAAGATCATCACACTAGCAACATATCTTCACACAATCCAAATCCCTAGATTAATTCAAGAACAAGATAGCAAAATATAATAGAAATGTAATAGAAATCACCTAGAATGAAGCAATCCTTCAATCCAAGCTTGTTGTCTTCTACAATGGAAATTATCTAATCTACTCCTAAAAATGAATCCTAAAGTTGGAAATGAAAAAATCTGAAAAATATCAAAAGCTCTCCCTCTGAAAATCTATCAAAGGGGTTTAAATAGTCTCGAAAAAGCAACCCTAATGGATTTCCGCTCATTGCAGTCTCCACGCCGGCTCACACGCGTGTGAGCGTGCGTGGGAGGCTACTGGATTGCTCCCACGCGTACTCACACGCGTGTGGCAATTCCGGGGCTCCGATATTTCTTGGTTCGTTCTTTGAGCTCAGCTTTCGCTCCTATTGGCTCCCGGGACTCCTGTTTCACCTCCTTTAGGCTAAAAGTAGCTTTTGTGTGTTAGTTAGTGAATTTAAAGCATTTATGATCATAATTCATCATGCAAGGATGCTAGAAACGTAACAAAACACCCTAATATGCACTCAATTTACGGGTATCTTGGAGGCTTATCAAATTTTCCACACTTTGGTTCTTGCTTGCCATCAAGCAAGACAATTTACTATTTAAGCTCATAAGTCTCCGAGATACCTTCTCATGCAAAACAAAGCTTTTGGCAAATCAAAATGATGGGTGTCTAAGACTTGTTGAAACGGGAGAAATCATATGTGTTATCTACAAAGGATTTTGGTCAGATGTCATCAACTTGACAAGATTGTGAGTATGGGGTGAGGTATATGTAAAGGTGGTAAAACGAAGAGTCAAGACTCCCTGAGTGTCGTGTCTCTCAAGGATGGCGAATGAGAATCGAATTAGTGTGTTGGCATCTAAGAGGTTGAAGGAAAAGAGTTACGGGACTTGCTAAGGGTTGGATTCATTTGTAAGAGGGGGAAGGTTGATAGTGGTTGTGTAAAATAAATAAAAGTAAAGTGGAGATTGGGGCTTTAGGCTTTTCCATGTGGTCTATCTTTGGATGGTTTTGCAAGTGCAAGTCGTGGAATAGACTAGGGAGTTCGTGGCACACTACCAAGTAGCGTCACACTTTGGACTCCCACATCCTCATTCGGTTGGGGCATTTCATCGAACACTTTGTCTACCACTCCTCTCGGATCTCGTCCTTTCGGACTAAGAGCGGAGATGTGGGTGAGTTAGACTCGTGAGTGGCCGCTATCGCGCACACACTCACTTCCTTTGGGTTTGCTACCTAATGTGGCCACAAAAGGCACAAAGCTTGAAGAACATCATCCACACAAGTTCAACATCCAACAACAAAGCAACTCACAATTCAAAGCAATAATATTAAACATCCACATAGATCTACCATGGGGCCACCAATCCCCTATCTAATCTACTCTATCATATTAGAGAAACAAGAAAAAGAAAGGAAAATTCAAAGAAATAAGTATTAAATTAGAAATTGGAGAGAATGGTTACCACCCTTAGAAAGGGGATCTTTACAACCTTGATCTTGAAATCCCAATCTTCATTCTTGCCCTTGATCTATTCTAAACTATGAGAAGAAGGAATTTCCCCCCAAGAGGGGAGAAAACCCTCTTGATATATTCTACCCTATTTTATCAATTTCCTGATCTATTCTAGTTGTTTTTAGGTTTTGGGCAAAAGGGATTTATATAGGTGACAAAAAGGGAACAAATTTCCCAAAATGGCCCTTGGCCCGACCACGCTTGCTTCCACGCGTGGTGGCGGGCGTGGGAGCTTACTGGAATTATTCCACGCCCAGCCACACGCGTGTGAGGCAGCGTGGGATGCTACTGCATTTCGGCTTGTTTGTCTTTTGCTCTATTTTAGCCTCAAATCCCTCTCCAACCTGTGAAATACCTCAAAACTCTTTATAGAAATGTTGTTAGAAGATTTTGATCGCATTTGAGCTAAAATGCATGCAATTGTTGTAGTCGGATGTCAAAACGATGCACTTTTAATCTAATAAAGACCCCTTATAAGTGCTATTCTTGGTGCTTATCACAACTCAAGAAATATTTTTGGGAAATAAAAACATTTCGTAGATAAAACAAGTAAAACAAAGGATCACACTCCTCGCACCATACGCAAGCAAGCATTTCCAAAGTTTGGTTCAACTTCCATTTAATTAGGGCTTCTAGCCGATCCCGCTAGTAGGAACGATGTGCACTAGCTAATCAATTTTTCCAACCTTATACGCCAAAGCCCAACGTAAATATAAATGAGGGTAGGGGCATGGACCACTCACCGCTTTTGGCTTAGCGCGGTCCCTCTTTTCTTCTCACTTCCTAGGATAACTTCATCGAGCCACCCGACTTCACATGGAGCTCCATGCTTTTTCGAAGGTAGTGCAATGGGTACCCGAATCCTAGTGAAACGGCTCACCTCATCTCTTATTTCTCAATTCTTGGGATCTTTTTATGTGAACAACCGACTCTAGATAAAGCTTTTTGCTTACCGAAGACTATGGTTGAACACAACCCAACGAATTGGCTTCCCTCAATTTTAAACTCGGTGATTGGCCTTTTGCCTTTTCGAATTCTCTCCATGTCAACCCCTCATGCCTTTTTTATTGTGATCAAGGGATTTTTCTCTCTTTAAGCTCACCAACAGGCTCACCTTTTGCCCCATGCCCTACCACAGTTAGTTCAATTCCCGGTCTTGCTAAATTTTATGTTTCTTAAATTAAAAAGTGCACAATCCCACTTCGAGAGATCCTTGACTAAGGTCCTACATAAATAAGAGGTGAACATCATGCAAGCAAGCAAGAATATAAACTTATTTGGCTCTAAACGCTCTCATGGGTGTGAAAAGTAACTTCCTCAAAGATATTTCAAGAGTAAAAAAATTTTGGACATCTAGTCAAAATTCTCTCTAGATAACACAAATAATTACTCTCTTTTTCATATCGCAAATACACCCGTTTATCATTCCCAAGAGCTTCAACTTTCCTAGTCTAAGCAGATAAGCATATATAAAGCACAAAGTGCGTCATTTTCAAACTTTAGAATAAGCATCGTCCTCGATGTTTCTATACGGACTAGGGTAAAGGAACAAAACAGGGAATCTAAGGATTAGACAAATAAATTAAAAGATCTCTTTCCACACTTTGGAATTTGCTCTAGGATATAGGGTACATGCTCATGATCCTATATAACATGGTAAGCTCAAACTTAACATATACACAAAGCTATATAAACAAATTTTTCCACACTTTAAAGATAAAAAACGGGGCTTAAAAATAGAAAAGGGATAAGAGGATAAACCAAGTATGCATCCCTCTTTCCACACTTTAGCTTCCAGCATAGTTCTGCCGCTGTTAACGATGCTCTATAAGAAATGGAGACATAATATACAAAAAGGGTTTTCGGAGTGCTATTCAATTATTATAACTTGATAGAAATACGAAAGCAATATAATAAAAAAACATAAACATAGATAATTAATAAAGCAAAAATTATTCGAATAGACTAGCAAATATTTAAAGTGCATAAAAAGTAAAGCAGTATAAAAGTAGATAACATCAAGCATAAAGCGATAATAAAAATAAAGTAAAGGAAAGGAAAGTAAAGTAAAGGAAATAAAGTCGGAACCCCACGCATAGGGTACCTAATATTTAAGTGGGACAGACAACCAATGGTAACCAATTTGCCTTTTTCATTGAAAAAAAAATAAAACAAAGAGAACAAAAATGAGTCATTTTTTGTTTTTGTTTTAATATAAGTTAGGCATCAATATTTTATATGTACATCATTCCTTATAAGTTTGTACTCATAGTTTTTTAAATGCATGTTTATAGTTTGGTTTTGTAACTTTCTGAGTTTTGTAACAACTAATGTGTGTTCACACTTAAGCTAGCCTTTAAGTCAGCTCATAAAATATAAGGCAATAGAATACGGAATGTGCTACAAGACATTGTTAGTTTGTACTCACTTATACAAATTTTTCACAACCAATATCATGCCTAGTCAATTTCCTTTCCTGCATGATCTTCTTCTCCATGACCACCTATGTTCAAATTTATGCAATATAATTAGGGAAAAGAAAGCAGCGAAGGAAATATTCAATTAACATATAGACTAAGATAAGAATCCAACATCACAGATTAGAGCAAATATCATTTTTAGTCCCTCAACTATAATATATGTATCAATTTTGGTCCTTGAGTATTAAAAATTTCAAATTAGGTGCATGACTATTCAATTTGTATCACATTTGGTCCTTGACTATTAACATTTTCAAATTAGGTGCACGACTATTCATTTTGTATCACATTTGGTCCTGCCGTTAAATTTTCCGGCCAAGTCACCGGTGACCGACTAATTTATTTAATTTTTATTTTAAAAATTATTTTAATACTCCGTAACTTTTAAATAAAAAAAACTTAAAAATAAAAAATAATAATAAAAAAATAGAAAACGCCGGTCACCACCGATGACTTCGCCGGAAATTTGGCCGGAAAATTTAACGGTAGGACCAAATGTGATACAAAATGAATAGTCATGCACCTAATTTGAAAATGTTAATAGTCAAGGACCAAAAGTGATACAAATTGAATAGTCATGCACCTAATTTGAAATTTTTAATAGTCAAAGACCAAAATTGATACATGTATTATAGTTGAGGGACTAAAAATGATATTTTCTCTCACAGATTATGTGACAGAATTCCATGTACTATCACAAACCATGATCACCAGCATTAACAACAACATCACTATCACATACCAATTGAATTTTGCATGGTTTCTCATTTTCTTTATCATTTTTTGATAAAAAAACATTCTCTAATTTCATGTGATCATATCATTCAAGACAATTTCTTCTAGCTTAAATCAAATATGCATTGATTAACAATCAATAAAATAAACTATAGGGTAAAATATTATATTGATAAACAATCAAAAAAATTAAACTCCAAGGATAACATATTATACCTGTATTGCTATTCCAGCATGGTCTATTCCAGGGACCCACAAAGTATTGTACCCAAGCATTCTTCGCTAGCGAATGATCATATCCTTTTATGCAAAAATAACAATAAAATTTGAAAAGAAAAATTTCTCAATAATAGTTACTTTGTAAATGATAAACTCTCAACACTTCAAGCATGTGTGTTATTAAGATACCTCAATTGCAACAGTCAATGCATGGCCTATATGTAGTGCACCGGTAACATTCAACGGTGGCAACGCCTACATTTGTGCATAGGAAAAAGAGCATTCAACTTAAGTGACATTATTGAAGAACAAAAAGTGCCTGAAACAACATAGTTCCCCCACTTCTCATTCATGCACACCACCTATATCAATACAATACATATTCTGAATTAAAATCACACGGCTAACTTATCAAGAAAAAGTATAACAAAACACAATTCAAAATTGAATCTACCATAAAGAAAAGAAGATATTCATTTTACTGTTTACAACAAAGGTACACTACAAAATAAAAAACAAATGCAATAAAACTGTGTTAGATTAGCATAACAAAAGTGAGAATACTTCATTTCCAGATACCCGACAAAACCCAATTTTAGATACAACACAATAAGCACATGATTGTCTATGCATACATGCACATACACAAAGGCTATACTATTTCTACACGCACAGAGTTATAATTGTTACTTCACCAAGTTATCATCAACTGTTTCACAAGCAACGAAAAAAAATGGAAATGCATCTCAAATTGCCAACAAGTATTATCAAACAAAATAAACAAATGACAACCGTTGAAATACATAAACCTTACCAATGATACAGTATGAAAATTCTTTAATTTCCCCGATTCAATATTTATTAGAAACGGAAAAAGTAAAATTTAAGGAAAAGGTCAAAAGACACTTACAAATTGCTATAGCCGAGGGAATCATCACTAGCCTCCCGCTCTCGAAACTTGTTTTTCGTTTCCTCCGAATGCGAAAAACGAAAATCCAAAGATAAAAGGAGAAAAAGGAGAAGAAAAACCCTACTTTTCATTAAGATTGATTGAATTGAAATTGCTCAAACTTTAGATACTGAAATTTAAAAGGACAAAATTACGAAATAGTGATGTAACACCCCTAAATTTTCAGGCTGAGATAGGCAAGAAACTTAATGCAAAAGCTAGCAAATCTCAGAACCAAATTGTATTAATGCGGAAGCCATACTAAACCACAGAGGGTGCTACTACGCCACAACTAGGTTAACCAGCACCTAGATGCTAAGGCAAAATCCAAATTCAACTCATCAATCCTCAAAGGCAATCACAATCTAAGTAAGTCAATACAAGTCATGAAACTAAGGCACGTAGGCCTAAAATGTCTGAATAAACTCAACCAACACTAAGCTAAACATAAAGGCGAAGTAGCTCTACTGCTAGCGCTCTCATGGCTCAATCTACTCCATACCTGGAAAACAGTTAGAAATATTAGCAAAGAAATGCTAAGCAATCCACCACTCACACTCGTGAGAAATACAATAGTATAGCATAGGTTGTAAATAGATGTTACACACGCATATAGAATATATACGCCAACGAGACTTTCCTTTGTTTAAAAAACCAGATGACTCCACAACAACAGGATGAATGAATCACAAACCAAGGAAAATGAATCCACAATACAACAGTTCTATATTCAGATACTCAACCAAAGTACAAGCTCAACTGAATAACACAAGTGAAACTAACCAATCACCAACCTCACATCACTCCCTTAGAGTGACCCCTAAATCATGGTACATAGGATAAGATCCAAACCACAACCACCAAACCATAACACCAATGTCATACCACAGAGGCATAAAGCCCGACCACAGAGACATAAAATCCCATTACCATAGAGGCATAAAGCCCGACCACAGAGGCATAGAATCCCATTACCACGGAGGCACAAAGCCCAACCACAGAGGCACAAAGTGTAACACCCCGATATTTTAAACAATTATTATTTCAATAAAATATTCTTAAGAATAAAATTTATCTATTTATTTATTTTCTTTCAATCCTAAATATTTTAACCCGAATACTTTCAAAATCAAATTATTCTTGTTTCAAAGTTCAAATAAATTATTTTATACCTCATAATATTATTACCCAAAATCATTATTCTAAACTCCTATTTTATTAAGTTTTAACAATAAAACTATATATGTAATTTAACTTCCTACAATAAATTTTCGTCATACAAGAGTATAATTAAATATTTTATACTCTATTTTAAATGATTTGATACGAAATATTTATATATTTATTTATGATTTTAAAACCCTATTTAGTGGATAAATTTATTTATCAAAATTTTGACTCAAAAGTCTATCTGAGACGAACCTATGACTCTTATATCATTGTTTTGAGCCTAATTTTAAACCCAAACAAAACCTAAGTCCAAAAATATTCATGATCCAAATTACTAGCCCAAACCCTAGCCCAAATTGTGTATGTTAGATTTTTTTTTTTTTGAGGAATGTATGTTAGATATTTCTAAATAAATAAAATATAGTTTGGGACCCCAAACCCCTAGGTATTTATATAAACCTATGTACATTGTTGACCATATAATGAGTTAGTACCACAAATGGTCCTCTGACTATTAGGCTAGTACTCCTTTTAGTCCTCCACTTTCAATTCGACCACAATTGGTCCTCTGACTTTCATTTTTGACAATAAATAGTCTTCCGTTAAGATTTCTGTTAAATAGGTGTTAAATCTAGGGGTAATATCGTCAAATTGATTAATATTATTATGATTACTTCTTTTTGAGAACTATATGACACCATAATTAATTTCATACATTAATAAACATTAAGTTAATAAATATAATAACAAAATGGACGTGACAAATCACAAAAATAAACAAATTAAAAAAAAATTCATGATTAATGTTCGCAATTTGTACTTGACTAATTATATTAATTCAACAGTGGCGACCTTCAGTTATGTCCCAAACAAAATGTTTGATCGATTAATGAAGAGTGAAAACTATTAATCATCCATGTATGAACAACCATGAAAATTATGGAAACAAGGTTTAAAAAAAAATCTTCCATTTTAATCTGTTGGTTAAATTAAAAACAGATAGCTCTAATATTAAATTTTCATTTTGTACGCACAATTACAAGAATAATGTGTGTTATCTTTTTATTTAGGAGTATTTATATTTGTTAATTTTTCAATTATGTTTGTTAGTGAAAATTTGTAAACATTTTTATTTTATGACAATTATATATATCAATTTGACGATAATACCCCTAGATTTAACACCTATTTAACAGAATTTTTAATGGAGGACTATATGTGGTCAAAAATGAAAGTCAGAGGACCATTTGTGGTCAAATTGAAAGTCGAGAACTAAAAAAAATACTAGCCCAATAGTCAGAGGACCATTTGTGGTATTAACTACCCTATAATTGTTCATTGCCCAAAAAAATCCCCAAATTAGCAGCCCTAAACTCCCGATTTCTCTTGTCTCTTCTCGCCCTCTCCTTTCGCGACAACAGCAGACGATGATAGCAGTGGTGGTCTCGAGTCTCCTCTGCTCTGGCGAAGGCGGTGGTGGTCGGCGATCTCCCTCCCCTCCGGCGTGGCAGCTTGGCCGACGGTGGTGTGCGATTCCGGTAGCGAACTCTTGGACGAAGCAGAGAGAGGAACTAAGAATGGATTAAGATGGGTTTAGGCATTTTAATGAGGTAATTAGTTATTAATTAGCGTTATTTATGGTGATTATGATTTTTATTATTATAGTGATTAGAGTTGTTGATGTTGGGTTCTTGTTGATCATGAGGGTGCGAAACAGGGAAAAGATGGATTAGCAGTGAAGAAGGTGGATTAAGGTTAATGGGATGATTTATTAATGAAAGTTATATATTGATGATGATTGGGTGTTATGGATGTTATTGAAGACGGTGGTTAGGCTGGGAATGGACGAAGCAGAGCGAAAAGATGGATTAAGGTGAATAATCAAGGTAATTAAGGCTACTGACTTTGATTAAGTTTAATAATGGTGATTTTGATATCATGATGTGGATTAGTGTTCTGATGATTAGTCATGATGGTTAATAATGGTATATTATGTTAATATTGGTGTTTACGAATGTGATAATGGTGATTAGGATGTTGATGATGATGGCTATGATTAATATGGTTTAAAGATGATAATATGATGATGGGATTATCATGTTGATAATGTCATGATGATTATAGATGAGGTATTGATTATTAAATAATGACAATGGTGATGATTAGTGTTAATGATGGATTAAAGATGATAATGGTTGATTATGGTAATTAATGATTATTATAATCTAATGAGAATAGATCAGGAAGCATGACGTGGATTATGATTAAAGGAGGATTATTGATTATTAAATTATTAATGATGGGTGATGATGGGCAGATTATTAGTATGATCTGGAGTATGACTAATAATGGATTTGTGAGTGATAAAGGAGCATTCTTGGAATAACTAGGGAATTGTTGATTCAGTGAGATTTACGTTAGCGTTAGCATTATTAATTGTATAAGGATCGAATTGATTCCAGGTTCCCTATCGTGGACTAGCCTAAGAGTGAGCTTAGGATTGGATGCCTCTAGCTTTTGGAGCTTTAGCTTTGAGGTAAGTTTCTATGTCCGTCAAAACTACTTTGCCCTATCTACAATATGCTATTTATCTAATTTGTGTGCTTAAACTATATTGAAATGTGATATGCTTTCAAAGTGTGATAAATAACAAAGTATGGCTATTTTGGTATTGACATGTGATTTACAAATCTATGAGTATGTGTATATTTATATTGGGAATCTTATGGAAAGTTATATGAGTTGAAAATATATTTTCGTATACTATAAATGCTATTTTTGGTTATAATCCTTATTTTGGAGTTTGGATATTGATGGGTTTTATATACCCCTATGTTACTTTGAAAACTATGATTTCAATAGCCTACGGGCAAATGAGAATGTTTATAAAAATTCATTTTGGAATATTATTATTTTTGGAGGAATTATATATAAAATGTATTGTTTTGGACGTTTATCCCTTTTTGTGTGGATTGTGTTGGAGGTTGAGCTCCGGCTCCATTTGATTATGGTGGGTAACCTGGTAGAAAAATCCCGGGTTGCTAGGACTAGTAACTACCCGTTGGGCTTGGAATCCCAATTAGAGGGTGTGCACACTTAAGGTTATAGTTCTATTTCCATTGGTATTGATATTGTGAGAAGTGAGGTTCCACTGGTAGGTGGTGGTGGCGGTTGTGTGGGAAGCACCATTCACTAGGGCTTCACTGCGGTGGAGTTCCTGCCTTGCTAGGCCCATTGTTACCTCCACACTTGTGATATGACTCTTCGATTATGATTTGGGATGATTGGGATACCCCCACTTATGTATTGTTTTGCTATAGTGATATTTGAGAATGACTTGAGAAAAATCTATATCTTGAAATGATTATTGAATGAGTAAACTATATGTGGTGATGAATTCCTCCATATGCTTACATATACTATACTATAATTTGGAAATATTTATAAGAAATGATGAGCTTTATATTCCTCCATACTTGACTTATATATATATCTATAATGATTATTTGGAGGTTATGCTTTGAAATGGTCGTCGGCTGAGAGTTACTATAAAGAGTATTCTTACCTTGAAAATCCTCCTTACTTATGATATCTTAAGAGTGAGTAGCGATGGGTTATAAGGTTATTATATTGCTTTAAGCATATTTAATATTATACTTGAGAAAGTATACATCTTACTCACTTTTGGGTGTTTTGTTAAATATCTTTGGAAACTACTATCTTTGATGGAAAGTCCTTTTGGGATTATTCTCTTAAGTTTTTGGCTAAATGATTTCTAGAGTACGGTCTAATTAAGTATAAAAGTCTATTTACAAAGTATATCTACTTCCAAAAGTATATATGTATCTATTTTACAGGACGGAGTAGAGCTTACTTAGCATTTTATGCTAATCCTTTTATTTGTGTTTTCCAAATCTTAATGTTTTCAGGACTTGATAGAAGTGACCTGATTTGAGAGCGCGACGTAGAGTTCGTGTGCCTTGTAATTGAATTTGGTATAGATCTTCTGGTTTTAGAAATTGAATTATAGAAGTGTAGTTACCCTGTGATTTGAATTATAGAAGTGTAGTTAACCTGTATATTAGAATTGAGAAGTTGAGTTGTAAAAAATTGTGGAAAAGTTTATATGGTTGTTTAATGTTGTGGATTTGTAGTTGAATAAAACCCCGTTAGCCTGTGCATTTGGGCTTGGTTGATAGCCCAAGCGTGGCGTGACACCCCATAGTTTAAGTTTTAATTTCGCTTCCGCATTTATTTTCAGTATAATTAGTAAGCAAGATTGTTTATTTATGTTTATCCCTGTATTAGAAATTGGGGGTGTTACACAAAGCTCATTACCACAGAGGCACAAAGCCCATTACCACAGAGGCACAAAGCCCATTACCATAGAGGCACAAAGCCCAAACAACTCCTCCCGTAATAACAAACACATGTAGAGCCATAGCTCGAATAACCACTTTCCAAAGGGTACTCAAGACTCAAGGCCACATAATTACTCACAAGAGTTCAAGATCTCAACACAACAAACTTAGGTTCATTTCCAAAGGAAATACTCATATTAACAGTATTCAGATTCAGAACATGAACACATGACATGCTCAGAACAATAACCAAGAATTAACCAATAATACTCAATAATCAACCAATAATACTCAATCAATAATCCAAGATAAATGACCAACAATCCAATACTCAACAATTAGGGTAACATATTCAATAACATATACAAAACATACTCCAAAATCAAAGGTGAAACAATAGAGTCAATTGACCACAAAACAACCACTGGAATAGAGAAGGAAAATGAATTGGAGGAAGAAGTTGGCGGAACACACCAGACCGCCAACTCACCCCACTCCCACTGACGGAACAACCCGGCGGCCCACTCTCATTGACGGAACAACCCGGCGGAACGCCACGGTCCACCGCTCCATTCCGTGAGAAGGAGGCGGAGCAACCCATCGGAACCCCTCGGTCCGCCACTCCCCACCGCCGTCACCTTGCGGAAGACCCCATCGGGACACATTATATCGTTGAGATGCACCGCAAGCGCAACCCCAAAGCACCGATCACAGACTTAGAACTGAATACACGATAACTCATTCCAGTGCGCAGAATATCATCAGATTACACATTTCAGAGGCCAAATAATACATGAAATCCATAACAATAAATACTCATACACATCACGATTGAAGGATAATGAACACAATTCCATAGATCCACAATATAGGCTCAACAATCCAACAAATCAAGGCTAAAACCAAAGATATTCCACAGGATTCCACAACACCAAATCATATACATATATTCAAGAGTGAAGATAGGTTTTAGTGTAACATAGAGGATTACCTCTTAAAGCTTAATAATCCACAAGCAATCACCAATCCTAATCTTAGTCCATCAAACCTCCATCACCACCTTGGTGATGTTGACCCAAGAACACCCCAAAGAAAACCATAAGATGCTTATAGAAAGACTAGGAAATTGTAAGATAAAATGCAATTTTATGTCGTTTAGAAAATTGTGTGTCGTTTGTTATAGTTTTGGACATGTGTCGGTCGATTGTTCTCGATGCTTTGATGTTCAATGCCAACTTTGTAATGGTTTTGGCCACACGGCACCCAATTGTGTTCTGCGCTTTGAAAACGGTGTCTCATTTGTTCTAGTTTCGGTCACGTGGCAACCGATTGTGTTTGGCGTCGTTCAAGGACTTCGGATCCTCAAGTTAATTTGGTGTTTCAGAACGGTTTGGGTGCCTCATCAAATTCTCATTCTTGGTTACCGGACACCGGAGCTACACATCATGCAACTCCAGACATAGCTGCCCTTTCTACCTCAAAGAAGTACACTAGTAATGACACTTTACGTGTCGGTGATGGTGTGTGCCTGTCTATTAGTCGTGTTAGCCATGCTACTTTTGATACCCCATCTAGGTCTCTTAAGTTATCTAATATTCTCCATGTTCCTGGTTTGTGAACATCCTTACTATCTGTTTAAAAGTTTGCATCAGATAATAAAGTGTTTTTTGAGTTTCACCCCTCCTTTTTTGTTGTAAAGGATATCACCACCAAGGAAATCCTTCTGCAGGGCAGTAGCTCTAGGGGGCTCTATACTCTTCCTACTCCAGTTTCATCTCCTTCTGCCTTTCTGTCAGTTCGTGCTTCTGCGTCAGTTTGGCATAACCGACTAGGTCATCCTAATCATCGTGTCCTTAGCCGCGTTCTTCAGTCATGTCCGGTTAGTGGCTCTAGGAATAATATTCCTGATAGTTCTAATTTGTGTAATGCGTGTCAATTGGGAAAATCTGCGCGTTTTCCTTTACCACGTGTTGAGTCGTCTAGTTTAAATATTCTTGATTTAGTAATACACTAATATTTGGGGTCCAACTCCTTTATTATCTACAAATGGCTATCGTTATTTTGTCATTTTTGTTGATGATTACTCTCGCAACACTTTGTTCTTTTCGATGAAACTGAAATCTGATCTCTATGCTATTTTTGATAGGATTCGTACCCTTGTTGAGAGATCCTTTAATAGAAAAATAAAATCCATTCAGTCTGATTTGGGAGCTGAATACAAAAAGCTACATCAAGCTTTTGTTCAGTTAGGGATAATGCATTTGAGACTGCGGTATATTTAATCAATAAAATGCCATCCTATGTGTTAAATAACTCCAGTCCTCATCTTATGTTGCATAAATCCCCTCCTTCCTATTCCTTTCTTCGTGTCTTTGGTTGTCTATGTTATCCTCACTTAAGGCCCTATAATCGTCACAAAATGTATTATAGGCCCTCTCCTTGTGTTTTTCTAGGTTACCTAGAGTTCTTTAGGGGGTATAGGTGCATGGACTTACAAACTAATAAGATATATGTGTGTAGACATGTCCGATTTGATGAGATGGTTTTCCCATTTGCTGCTAAGACTATTTTGCAGGCTCCTTCATACACTATGCCACGTCCTTGGGCCGAATCAGTGTTGAATCCATGTCCTCCTTCCACAGATCCTGCTCAGGTGGCTCCTACACTCCCTACGGTGACAGAAAAACGGCCTCGTAGCCGTCCGTGTGGTCGATCCACACGCCCAAATGAGCAAACTCATGCTATGAACACTAGAAGCAAATCATGTGCTCCTCCTGTAGGCTTGACTGTACAGGTTTGTCCTACTGATCCCACATGTTACTCACAGGTAGTCAAGCATCCTGAATGGCGGGACGCAATGGAGCAAGAGTTTAATGCTCTCTTATATAATCAAACGTGGTGTCTTGTTCCCTCCAAGCCTGATATGAATGTTATTGGTTGCAAATGGGTTTTTCGCACCAAGAGGAAAACAGATGGTTCCATTGAGAGACACAAGGCCAGGTTAGTAGCAAAAGGTTTTAATCAGGTTCTAGGTCAGGACTTCTTTGATACCTTCAGCCCTGTGGTAAAACCTACTACTGTCAGATTACTTCTCTCATTAGCTATATCCTCTGGTTGGGTGATTAGAGAACTTGATGTTCATAATGCTTTTCTAAATGGTAATCTTTCTGAAACTGTCTAAATGAAGCAACCTCCTGGTTACATTGATGCTCAGTATCCAAATCATGTTTGCTTGCCTAAACGATCTCTATATGGTTTAAAGCAGACTCCTAGAGCCTGGTTTAATCGTTTTCACTCATTTTTGCTCTCTGTTGGCTTTCAAGCATAAAAAACAGATGTGTCTCTGTTATATTTTTCTCAAGATTCTGCTTATGCGTACCTCTTAGTTTATGTGGATGATATACTTGTGAAGGGGAGTGATCCAAATCTTGTAACCCGTTTATTATCAAAGTTATCTGCTTCTTTTAAGATTAGGGATCTTGGTGAACCTGGTTTCTTTCTTGGTATTGAGACAGTTAAATGTGATGGTGGTATACTACTTTCGCAAAAGAAATATATGACTGATATTTTAAAACGAGCTGGAATGGTAGAATGCAAAGCATTATCTACTCCTATTTCTATTTCGAAAACTATTCCTTTCAGTGCAGACTTGTATGAGGATCCTACCCAATATAGGAGTTTGGCAGGGGCACTACAATATCTGACTGTCACGCGCCTGGATCTATCCTTTGCAGTCAACCAACTATGTCAACATATGCATGCTCATACAGTTTCATATTGGGAACAACTGAAACGAGTCTTGAGGTATGTTAAGGGAACTATCACTTATGGTCTGCGAATAAGAAAGTCACTATCTAGAGATTTGCATGCTTTTACTGATTCTGATTGGGCTGGCTGTCCTGAAGACCGAAAGTCAACTAGTGGTTATGCTGTGTTTCTTGGGTCCAATCTTGTGTCTTGGGTCTGTAAGAAACAAAGAACTGTTGCTAGATCTTCTACTGAGGCTGAGTACAAAACACTAGAAAATGTTTGTGCTGAAGTAATTTGGATTTTGTCTTTACTATGTGAGATCAATGTCCTCAATATTTCCATTCCCAAGTTATGGTGTGACAATCTTGGTGCTACATACATGTCTGCAAATCCGATTTTTCATGCCTGTACCAAACATGTTGAGATTGATTATCACTTTGTTAGAGACAGAGTTGCTGCAGGAGATATTCAAGTCAACTTTATTTCAACCAAAGATCAACTTGCGTATATCTTTACTAAAGCTCTGCCTAGTCCTAGATTTTCTTTTTTAGAGACAAGCTACAGGTTACTAGTTTACCCTGTGCTTGAGGGGGAGTATTAGAACTCTATGTATTTGAGTTAGATTATGACTCCCTATTCTATGCTTCCTGTGATTCCCTATTCTAGTCTGCCTGAGATTCTCTCATTATATATATCCCTATAATCTGTATCTTTGAATCATCTCATTCAATACAATTCATACAGTTCTCATCAGGGTGATTAAATGTAATGTGGGCTCTCCCATAAGGGATGGGCTAAATCCAAATCAAGAATTAATTCAATTAGTACAAGGCTTGATTCTTCAAAGATTGAGCCATAATAAATATTCAATTTATTATAAGGGATGAAAAAGACCCAAGTTGTATCCCTTACAAAATTAAATTAGGGAATTGGGCTTTCTTAACAATTGGATGAACTAGAATAGGAAATATATTTCTATTTAAAGGAACCTGGCCCAATTAATAAAATTAACCCCACGGTAGGAAGAATTACCGGGGTTCAAGGCATGATTTAAATCCAGGGTATCACATGCGGATTGGAAATCAATGCCCTAGTTGTCGACAACACAATTGCCTTCAAAATTGCTAATATTATATGACAATCTGGATCCAGAGCAAGGCGCCATAAGCTCCCTGATTGATAAATGTATAAAAGGAACAATTAAGGCATATAAAGCTCAGCTCATTGATAAATGCATTCTATTTATAAGATGTGCATACACCATTGAAATGTTAACCCTGTAGGTTACAAATGGATGTTTGTACGAAAGAAAAATAAGAATGATGAGGTGGTGTGATATAAAGTGAGTTTGTAGTCCAAGGGTTCACGCAGAGACCCATAATTGATTTTAACCAAATATACTCTCCCATAATGGACGTCATTAAAGTCCCGCTACATAATTGGCAGAATAATAAATTTATTTAGATATGCAGCTGATGAAAGTCATGGCCAGATAATTATGGGTCATTAGACGCTAATGCTTATTTTGAAAAAAAATTGTAATGGATTTATAATTCCAAGAATGAGAAGAAAATCACAACATACTTGTTGAATTATGAAAGCTTTACTTAACTTGAAATGATAAGCGATTCACCGAGTAATTCCATCCTGAAGTAGGAATATGTAGAAACATATATGTGTCATTATGTGCTCATTAAAGGGTTGTTAATGAAGTATTTATTTATTATCTCAGTCCATGTTGCTTTCATAACTATTATTGAAATACAGAAAGAACTTGTGATATTTGTCTAAAGACGGAGTTTTTGAAATAAAAGACTTGGAAAACTAAGTATCATCTCGACATGTAGATCGATTATTTCCTTGAAAAGAATTGTATACATCGGTTATCCTATCTTGAAAAATGACTTTGATGCATTTTATATGAACAAGCACAATTTAAATTACGTGGTTTCCAATCTCTTGGAGAAGATAAAGAGCCATTTTTGGACACAAGGATGTTTTGGGCTTAGAAGCCCATTATTTATTTATCATTGAAGCACTACTTTATAACCAAAGATTTATTAATCACACCATGCCTGGTATTATATTTGAGATGGGATTATGAGTAACATTTAATGCTTTTTGTAATTAAATATTGGAATAATGTTTAGCATATCCTCCAGCATTTTTTATGGGCTATTTGGGTACTTGTTATTTTATTTGATCCACATGATGCCAAATCCCAAATTGGTTATGCTTTGCTTTACCCCACTGTCTTATGTAAGGACAATAAAGCTTGTGGGCATGTTTAAGAATATTCGACAAAGTATATAGTGTCAATATTCAATACATGTGAGCTCCAGAAGAGTCACGAGATTATTATATAGAACGTTAGCTTTAGTGACAATCTTGAAGATTGTATCGTATCTCTTTTTCACATTCTTTTGAAACAATGTTTTTATTTTAAAACATGTAGACTCTGAGGATTGTCATATTCAGGGGGAGTGAATTTACTTAAATTAATCCTGAAGATTGGACTTGAATAATCCTGAAGATTGGGTCGTAAAGACCAAATGTTGTACCTTTTTTTGTAACACATGAATGCATAGATATCATGTACTCTCCTCACTAGGTTTTTCCTATTGGTTTTTCTAGTGTGGTTTTTAACGAGGCATGAGTATGATATAGTAATGTCAACGGAGAAGGTTGCAAATAAATACTTAAATAGAAAAACCTCAAAATCCTGAAGCTTATGCCTTAAAAGCTTATGGTTGTACTTTTTTTTCCTTAACTAAGTTTTTTCTCACAGGGTTTTCTTAAGGTAAGGTTTTTAATGACACAACCGAAACAACACATGCATTACACATATATCGTGTACTCTTTTCTCAACTAGGTTTTTCCCACGGGAATTTTCTAGCGAGTTTTTAACGAGGCATGATTATGGCAAGATAATGTCTAAGGGGGAGCGTTATAATAAATATTATAAAAGTGTGGACATTATGAGAAGATTTCATAACATTTGTAATGGTCATAGCATTATTATTACCATTTTTATTTTTAGTTACATTTGTACATTATATATATATATATATATGTGTGTGTGTGTGTGTGTGTGTGTGTGTGTGTGTGTTGTATCCTTTTGTACTGATGATGATGTTGGAATGAAAGATGTCTAAACTTACCATTATACATATTACTCTATACCTTGCCAATTTTAGCTTGATTATCACAATACACATATAATAGAGGTACACGCAGTTTTTCCCAACAAGGAATATCCTCGAGAAAATGGTGTAGCCATTCAGCGCAACATCTTCGCAACATTTGTCTAAGGCTATCAACTCAGATTCCATCGTGTATTTGGCTATCACAATTTTTTTCGAGGATTTTCATGAAATGGCTGCACCAAATAACGTAAACACATCGCCACTCATGGACTTAGAGTCCTTAATATCTAATATCTCGTTAGCGTTGCTATAACCTTCAAGTATAGTAAGATGTCTCGTATAGTGCAATCCCAAGTCACGAGTATACCTCAAGTATCTCATAACTCTCACTATTGTCTTCCTGTGCACATCACTAGGGTTACTCATATATCTATTGAGTTTGCTAACCGCAAAGGCAATATTTGGCCTAGTACAACTTATTAGATACATCAAACTTTCTATAATCCTAACGTTTCTACTTGAGAAATACACTTTTCGACATTTTTGGACAGATGTATGTTAGTATCTAATGGTGTCCTAGCCACTTGATTATCATCCTTGTTAAATTTTGCAAGGAATTTATCAATATAATGAGATTGGCTTAGCACGAGACCATTCAGTATTCTCACTATTTTAATCCCAAACATTTAAAAACCCATGTCCTTCATGTCAAATCTCGAATTTAACATGTTCTTGGTAGATTTGGTCGTTTGATCGTTACTACCCATGATGAGTATATCATCCACGTATAAACAAAGAATGACATAACCATCTATTGTTTCCTTAACATAGACACACTTATCACTTTTGTTTATTTTAAACCCATTGGTTAACATCGCATGGCCAAACTTCTTGTGCCACGGCTTGTCGGCTTAGGCGCTTATTTTAAACCATATAACAATTTTACCAATTTACAGAGTTTCTTCTCTTGGCTCGGAACCACAAAACCCTTAGGTTGTTCCATATATATATATATATATATCTTTATCTAACTCGCCATTCAAGAAAATTATTTTTACATCCATTTGATGAACTTCCAAGGTCTACAGCGCGGCTACAACAAGTATCATCCTTATGGAATGTATTCTCGTCACAGGAGAATACGTATCAAAGTAATCGTAGCCCTCGTGTTGCCTATAACCTTTAATTACAAGCTTGGCCTAGTACTTCTTAATGGAACCATCTGGTTTCCATCTTCCGTCTAAAGACCCATTTGGATCTCAACGGTTTACTACCTGAGGGAAGATCAACCAGTTCCTAAGTATGACTTTATAAGATAGAATCTACTTCACATTTTATAGCCTCTTACCACATTGGTCCTTTACGTTCGAGGCTCATTTTCTAACAAACATGTCAGAAAATATAGTTCGTTTTCTAATAAACGAATTAGAATATTAGAATCATACTCGAACAAGTAGGTTAGAAAATCTGGACCAAAGGATTTGTCAATCCTAACTCGCTTGATACGTCTAGGCTCAAGCTCAGGTTCTATTTCATACCCTCCACTTTCATTATCCACAACCTCGTCAAATGTATGTTTCGACGTACTAGGTCCCTCACTAGACCTATACAGAAATACATCTTCAAAGAACGATGCATTCCTCGATTCAATTATCGTGTTCTTATCTACGTCCGGATTATAGGTCTCGTGTACTAAGAACCAATAAGCACTACTGTTTTGTGCATAGCCAATAAAGATATATATAGTTCATCATTTTAAAACCTATCTTTATTTTCTTTGGTGTTGGCATTAATACTGTGAAAAGACACCCCCACACTTTTAGGTATTAGTAGGAAGGTTTCCTATCGTTTCACACCTCATAAGGAGTCTTATTGAGCTTCTTGTGGGAAACCTTATTTAAAAGGTAATTGCTTGTCAAAACCATCTCACTCAACATACTTTGAGGTAGGCCCGAACTTATCAACATCACATTCATCATCTCTTTCAATCTGCAATTTTTCCATTACGCAACACCATTCAATTGAGGTCAATATGGTGTCGTATGCTCGTGTACGATACCAACACTAACATAGAAATCACCAATAGGTGTTTCATACTCATCACCTCGATCACTTCTAACATTCTTAATTCTATGATTAAGTTAGTTTTCCACATTATTCTTATAAAGAATGATTTATCAATGGCTTAGTCTTTGCTCTTAATCAAATACACATAGCAGTATCGTGTGCTATTATCGATAAACGTGATAAAATATTTATTATCGCTGCGCGTTTGTATTGATCTAAAATCACATACATCGCTATGAATTAATTCAAGTGGTTCCATTTTCCTTTCAATCGATTTAAAAGCAATTTTTGTTTGTTTTGCCTCAACACAAATCTCACATTTGTGCTTATCATTAATTTGAAATGCAAGAATATGGTCTAAGTTAATTAATCTGTGTATAGAATTTAAAATTAACATGACCTAATCTACCATGCCACAAACACAAAGACTCAAACAAGGTGGTAGAATTAATAACACTTTTATTCATCACGGTTATTACATCGAGCTTATAAAGCATATCTAGTACATATCCCTTGCCTATATACATTCATGATTTTAACAAAAGAACCTTGTCTGACTCAAACACTAATCGGTAGTGATTTTTGTTCAACAATGAACCAAAAACTAAGTTCTTCAGCAACTCCGTCATGTATAAAACGTTGTTTAGAGTTAGCTTTTTCCCATAGGTCATTTTGAGTACTACTTTGCCCATGCCTTTCACAACAGACTAAGCAGAATTCCCCATCCATACCTTTTCACCTTTAGTCATCTCGAATGTAGTAAACAACTCACGGTTGGAACACATATGTCGGGTCGCACTGGTATCAATGAACCATTCCGTTTGGTTCGAACCAACCAAGTTTACCTCGGTCACCATTGCCGAGAGGATGATTTCAGACTCGTTTTGATTGCCTTGCACCATATTAGATTCAGAATTATTATTATTCTTCTTATGTTCTTTACAATCAACCGACTTGTGGCCCATATTGCCATAATTGAAGCATTTTCCGCGGAATTGCTTCTCATAATTCTTGAAGTCCTTCCTGCCGGAGGAAACAAGTGAATACCATATTCCACTTGAAAGAATTCAGTCATGACTATTCCTTCATCAAGCATCGCATTGAAGATCATTTGCATGTTTTCAACTTGACTCAAAACAGTCCTAGAATCCACCATCTCGTAGTCAAAGAATTAGCTAACAAAAAATTTCTTTGCCTTAGCTATTTAGCATGTCTTCAACATCTCTTTAGCTCTTTTTAGTTTACAATATACATTATACAACGAGCCACACAAACCATTCAAAATGTAGCTTAGCCATAGGAAATAAACAATCTTCCAAGCATCCACTTCGCTAACGGTTTGAGCGTTAGACTCATATTTCTTTACACTATGAAACATCTCGGTTAAGAACTATGACATGCCAATAATCGCTAGGCTGAATAACATTTTAAGTTACCACCCCTTGAAATTTAACTCATTGAATTTTGAATTTCTAAGGTCTTTCAACCA
Organism: Ipomoea batatas; assembly: GCA_002525835.2. NCBI lineage: Eukaryota > Viridiplantae > Streptophyta > Magnoliopsida > Solanales > Convolvulaceae > Ipomoea > Ipomoea batatas. Next base: position 30,094,563 of record CM008336.1, on the reverse strand, counting down.
ATCTAATTGGTACCATCACAGGCACCTACAACGTAAGGATATACCCTTGAATAAATTTCTTCATCTCACTACGGAGAGTGTAGATCCACTTTAACCCGACCCAAATTAGAAGTGGATCCCACATATATTTGTACCACAAAGTAGCCACTTAAAATATCGTTTTAAGCTAAAAATTCCAACACACACACACTATATGTGTGTGTGTGTGTGTAATTGTTTTATGACTAACGGATAGTCAACGGCGAGCCACCACTACCATTTCTTAATGAACGAAATAAATTAAAGACGAGAATGATCTTTATGACAAATGAATTAAAATGGCTGAGAATCATGTCCCCCCATTCCCATCGAGAAGGGGTATTTATACAAGAATTTATTACAAGAAAAAAGGATAGATCAAGATCCCTAGAATCCTGCTTCACAATCAATGCAAATAATCTTCTTAAAATGAAAATAGGAAAGTAAACAATTTAGGCAATGATTTCCCAACATCCACGATGTGTCGCCCATCCTAGGCGTAAATCCAACAACCTTAGTGCCCCGACCCCTCAAAGGCAGCCCCATGTAGTCACGGAAAGCCTAACGGTCTGAATTAATATTTGATTTGGTTCTTCGACTATTATGATTTTACCACTTTGGTCCTCGACTTTCAAACTGCTCAATTTCATTCACCACTATGCAATTTTTACCTAAAATAGTCATTCGTCCAAATCAAAATAGTCTTAATTATGACCATTTTGGTTAACCATTACATAGTTGGGGATGAAATTGAGCATGTTTGTAAGTCGATGACCAAAGTGGTAAAATCCAAATAGTCAAGGGACCAAATTGGGTATTAACTCCTAACAGTCTGGAGACCGTGGACTGACCAGCCACCTTCGACCACCCAGCTTACCGCAAGTACCCCAACAAAATATATATATATATATATATATATATATATATATATATATATAGAGAGAGAGAGAGGAGAGATTAGAGATCAAATTCGAAGGAGGTTAACAGGTAAAACATGTGGATTAATCATGGCCATTGATCTTGCCAAAATCAACTGCCCAGAATGAACATAAATTAAAAAAAATGTGGTGGCATTATGGTATTTTTCATATTGTTTAAAGCTTAAGGTGCGTCATTTTAAGACTTAAGGTGCGTCATCAGTTCTGCACTTGAAAACATAATCTGCATATTTTCAAAGATTAAGGTGCGTAATTTTAACACTTAAGGTGCGTAATTTTAATACTTAAGGTGCATCATTTTAACACTTAAGGTGCGACATTTTAACACTTAAGGTGCGTCATTTTTAACATTGAGTGTGCACCATTTTAGCACTTAAGGTGCCTCTTTTTAACACTTAGCGTTGTGCCACTTTAACACTTAGCTTTTGTATTCTCAGGTGCGCCACTTATATTCTTGTGTTTATTCCGTATTTACCAAGCATACCTAATTTCGTGGCAGCCTGATTCAAAAAATTTAAAAAGAATATATATATATATATATATATATATATATATATATATATATATATATATATTATAAAACACAAATATTATAATTATTTCAATATTAAATCACCTTCTCATTAATAAATAACATAGTTATTATCATACGAAAACCAAATATGTACTTTGAAAGTGCTAGCATTCGTGGTGGTTTGAATGTATGTGATTTCAAAAGATTAAAACGAAGAGTCAAGACTCTCCGAGTGTCGATCTCGAAGGAGGTAATGCGGAAGATTGCTTAGCCTTTATTCAAACAAATGCATAATGGAACATATGAGGTTGTTGAGGTGCATAGAGTAACATTGGCAAGTGGAGAGTGTGATCAAATGTGAAATAACAAATTGTAATAAGCAAGGGAATGAACTATGCTAGTTATGATGCCTCATAGTGTGTCTTAAGCAATGGAAGATTAATTCAACTATGTTGGCTATTCAAGAGTGTGATCTCACAATCCTCTTCCACAATTAGTGTACTAAGGCTTCTTAGGCTTAGGAGTACATGTTAAGTAACCAAAAGCCCTAAGAGACATTTTATTAAACAACTAGGCTTCACACCTTCCTACTCTTCCACATATGGAATTCCATAAGATCTATGATTGCAAAAGCTAGTCCTTAACTCTAATCAACAATCATGATTAGATCAAGACCTCAAACTCCTAAGAGATTGGCCAAATCTACTTAGAATCAAATCAATTCAACAATCAAAGACAAGAATAGATCTCCAACATAGAATGAAGCAAATTCCACAATTAGAAAGGAGAATCCACACTAGGCAATCATAACTTCACACAATCCAATCCCTAGAAAGAATTAGCTACTCATATTCATGAATTCAAAATCACAAAACCTAAATCAATCTAGAGGAATGTAAATTGCAATAGGAAATGAAATTAAAACTAGATTAAGAGTAGAATTCATCTAGGAAACATGCATTACAATATTCAAATCAACCTTGATCTTCAATCCTTCAACAATTGGAACTCTAGATATTTCTCTCTCTAAAATGCTCTCTACTAAGAATTGTAAATCTAAAAATGTAAAACTCTAGAAGTGATCCAAGCTCTGGAAATTTCTAACTAGCTCCCTTAAATAGCTTTCCCGAAATTGCCCTTTTTATTTTTCCTTCCGCACTTCTTGTCCACGCGTAGTTCACTCGTCGAGTGCCGGCGTGGACAGGCACTGGATTTGATCCACGCTGGCTCCACGCGTGGAGGTGTCCTCCGGCCCGTCCCGTGACTTTTTCTTTGCTTCGAATGCTCGTTATGTCCTTATGCTTTGCCGAGTGGTTCCCAGGACCTGTAAAAACATTTTAAAATACCAATGAGATAGCTTTGCACGAGATCTACGCATTAGAGCATAAAATGTCATAATTTAGTCACAAAATGACACTAATTACTATCAATTCACCCCGATATAGACACTAATTCCTAGTTGTCTTGGGTGCTTATCATACTTATTGAGACATTGATCTGATCTTGTTTCCTCTTTGCACATGCTGACGCATACATAACAAGAACACACTTCATCTTTTTTTTTTCTTCTTCCTTTCCCTCTTTCCATTTTGCACACGTTGCCGTCATCAAGGAGAAGTCACGCCGTTTTTTTCCCTTTTCCCATTTGCACACTCTTTTTCGACGGTTGGTGCATGCGATGTTTCTTGTGTTTGCATATGCCTGTTATGTTAGGGTTAGTTTGCTATGGTTGTAGTATTGACTGCAGGGTGTATGCATTTGTTAGTGTGCTGTTGGTTAATGGTTACTAGCTATCAGTTTGTGTTTGAAGTTTTTTAGTATTTAGTCCACTACTTTAAATCATGATGGAATTAATATAATTAGGTGTGTGCACGTAAGTGTTAGTTGTTTGGTTTTCGGGCGGATGCAAAACCTGTGATTGGTGTGAGGTGTGTGCATGTATGTGTGGTACTGTGTGCTGAAAACGTCGTATATTGGGTTGGGGTGAGGGTTGACGGTTGGTGTATTTGGTGCTTCTTGTGCTTGCACACGCCTATTATGTTATGGTTGGTTTTCTATGGTTGTAGTATTGACTATAGATTGTATGCATTTGTTAGTGTGTTGTTGGTTAATGATTACTAGCTATGAGTTTGTGTTTGAAGTGTTCTAGTATTGAGTTCACGACTTTAATTCATGATGGAATTAATATAATTAGGTGTGTGAAATAATGTGGACCGATGTATGCACGTATGTGTTAGTTGTTTGAATTGGTTTTTGGACGGATTCAAACTCGTGATTGGTGTGGGGTGTGTGCACGTATGTGTGGTACTGTGTACTGAAAGCGTCGTATATTGGGTTAGGGTGAGGGTTGACGGTTGGTGCGTGCGGTGATTCTTGTGTTTGCACACGCCTATTATGTTAGGGTTGGTTTGTTATGATTGTAGTATTGACTGCAGGGTGTATGCATTTGTTAGTGTGTTGTTGGTTAATGGTAACTAGCTATGATTACAGATGATATTATTTGCATTCAATTCGTTCCATTAAACTCTCCTATAAATTAAATAAGGACATAATATTTAATCTAATTAAATCCATTTAAAGATTCAACATTATTTTATTATTTCACCCTTTTTTTAAGTCAATTAAAACTTTGATTCTTGTTTTCAAAAAAAACTTTGATTCTTAAACAATCATAACCATTAAAATTTATTAGATTGATGGCTATGATTTGATCTCACAATTTCACCTAAATAGGTGATCTCATAGGAACCCAACCCTCCCCTATGTATGTATGTATGGGTGTATGTATGTATGTATGTATGTATGTATGTATGTATGTATGATTGTATGTATGTATGTATGTATGTATGTATGTATGACCAAAAAATGAAATTAACTCTTATTATTATCATTGTGTAAAGACATCTTTATACTTATTATTCATTACCATTCCAACCTAACCTTATAATTTTTTTCCATAAAATTTTAATTCTATTTTCCCTAAAATATTTTTTGTGAACTAAATGGGTCATAAACGTATCATTTTTTTAAAGAGAAAACTACAAGTAGATTAATAATAATCAGAGTCCAAAGGACGTACAATGAAAGGGAACGAGACCATATAAAACAGTCCACACAATTAGAGTTAGACAAAGCCTCTAATGCTAGTAAATCGGTGACCGTTTAGCACAAAAAATAGTTAAGATTGGCAAATATTTTAGCTATTTCCTTAATATCATTAAGCAAAAGATCAAAATAGGTAAACAAAGATTGATTCTTAATGTTGTTGATGATCTTGATGCAATCAGATTCAATCTGGACACCATCCATGTTATAAGCTCCTTCAGCCATTTCAGTGCCTCCTTGACAGTTGACACTCATAACCTCTGCTTCATCTGGTTTGATGACACCCGGTCTGCGGACTTCTTTTGCAGCAATGAAAGTGTCATCTTCATCTCTCAACACAAAACCAAACCCCATTTTTTTTTATATATTGTTTTGAGTGAAAAGAATATAATTAAAAAGATAACAAAATTTGTGAAAGGGACAGGAGGAGATGCCTGTTTCCGCATCACTGTTGTACATTTTTGGATGTTGTCATAATGCTTCCATTGGTCGGCGTATCAATGTCTAAGTTCCGAAAGCTGAACCACATAAACAACTCGAGCTTTATCCACTGCTTTTTTGTTTTAGCTAGGGTCTGTATTGAAATAAGTTCCATTCCTACTTAATAGTTGGTAATTAAACAAATACACACAAAATAGAAAATCAAAATCATGTTAGAGGTTGATGGTGGTGTTATATTGTTGGATGTAGTTTAGCCAGTCTACTATTGGGTTTCCCCCTTCCACTAGAAATTAAAAAAAAAATCAAAATCATAATTAGTGTTTGATTAATAATTTTTTAAAACACAATTATGAGATTTGATTATTCCTTCAATTAAAAACACCATTTCCTAATTAAAAAAAAGGTGTTTAAATTAATTTTAAAAGGTGTCATTCCATCTTATTGGTAATATGATTTTTAAGTTTGGATTAGTGATTTTAGATTTTTGTTTTGCTTTTTTTTGTTCATGATGCTTTGGATGTTATTATAATAGGGTCAATTGTTTTGAATTGATTTTTTATTTTTGTATTTTTAAAACCTTTATTCTCATTTTAGGGTCATACATAACAAAAATATCAATATTAGGAATCATTCAAATTTCACCATACTACCAAACATGCAAAATATTTTCACCAAAACTCATACAATCACCAAACATTTAATTCTATTTTCAATTGCTATTCTCATGTGCAAACCAACCACACTCTAAATTATATTATAATTAAATATTTTTTTTACCTAAACATCGGTGCAATTTTTTTTATTTTTATTTAAAAAAAAAATCTTAAGTAGGAAGCTTTTAATTTACCGAATGTAAAATTATATTTCTTAGAAGTTATGTTAAATCGTGGATATATAACATTACCTTGTTAAAGATTAGGCCGCTAAGAACTTAATTTTAAAGAGGAATTTCTTAATCGTATATGATTACTTATGATTTTCATATTCATGAATTTATTGTTATAAATGATAACTAGATATTGTCTTGTGGGATGCACACCCTAAACTTATATAATTAAATATGAAGTATTATTGTAACATTTATAATAAAAGAAAGAAAATAGTATAATATAATTTAGAGTTTACAAAAACATGTGCAATTACTAACAAAACCTAATGTTTGATTTTATGTTATTATTGAAAATATAAATGCATGTTCTTTGTTAGGCGCATGACTCTGCATTTACTCTCAAGACATGATGAGTTTATACTTGTAGAGAAATTTTTTTGTCATGATCCCTTTAGCACCATCTGTAAGATTTGTCTAAAATCACCACATAATATCACGCTCTTGGTATAAAATGTACAATATAATAATATGGTTGAATTAATTTATTTATGTTAATTTAATTTGAATTAATTTACATTATTAAATTTTATAGATACTTTAAACATACAATTAACATGTGTTAACCCTTTCTGATCGTAAGAAATATGATTAAAAAAATTGGTAACCCTTTTATATTTAAAAATATTAGTAATTAATTTATAGTCGGATATGTATATTTTGCAAGAAAAAAATAATTATTTAATATTTTCCTTTTTCGTCAGTAAGTTAAAAAATATTTGTTAACACTTTTATTTAGAAATTAATCATAGTTAATTTAGGTATTAAATTAATAAAAATGATTTCAATATATTAGTAAATTGTTTTAATTGTAATTATCACTATAAATAAATTTAATTTTTTACAACCACAATCTAGAAGCAGCTCTCTCAAATATTAATTAAAAAGAACCATTGCATGCAATACTTACATATATAATGCTTAAGGTTGAATGTTGAATGAGCCACATATAATACAATGACTTTCCGTGCAAATTAATGTATACAAATTTATTAAGGTTATGAGTTTTTTTTTTTTTTTTGAAAGATTAAGGTTATGAGTTATGTATGCAAATTATATGTAATGATTCTATATACCAAATTTATTTACATATAATTAGTTATGAGTTATGTATACAAATTTAACACATTATTTTCTGTGCAATTAAGTTGAAGGTTGAATTAGTAATGACTTTATTTGGTAAGCTTTATATATATACATGTACCGAATTTAAGATATTCACTGTAATATGATTTAATTTTGTTAAGTGTTGTAATCTGATCTTATGTTGACTAATTTCGAATTTAAAACTAATTTTTTTAGTCTAAAATGAGCGGGAAAATGATACTTTTCTTTTAATATATATAGATATAGATATATAGATGAAAAAAAATTGACTTTTAAATACTTAATTTTAAAGGTAGAATTTTATTAATTGTATATACCTATTCATTAATATTATTGTTATAAGTTAATTCCATTTTTTATTATATATATTTATTGGTGTCATTTCACTTTTATGTGTCCTTACCCTGTGGTAAAAACCTAGTCGAGAAAAGAGTACACGATATATCGATGATCATGTGTTGCATTGGTTACCTCATAAAAAACCTTACACTAGGAAAAATCTAGTGGGAAAAAAACTTAGTCAAGGGAAAAAAGAGTACAACCATAAACCTTCTAGGTTCAATCTTCAGGATTGTTAGGGTTGTAGATCTTCTAGACCGATAATTCATGTGCACCAAGATGCCATTGCTCCGCCTAAAGACAACGACCTTCCTAACTTACGCATACCAATTTTATGAACATATTTCTCAAATGTAAATGTAGGTAAGGACTTAGTGAACAAATCTGCTAGATTGTCATTGGAACGAACTTTTTGAACAAGCATTTTACGTACCATCCATTACTTCTGGAGTTCATGAGGGTAAAAGAATTTAGGTGAAATATGTTTTATAAGATTTCCTTTAACATATCCATTACTCATCTAGTGCAACACATGCTGCACCGTCCTCATATATGACAGTGGGGGTATCATCTATACTTGCTAATCCACACGAGTTGTTGATATGATGTAATAATGACATCAACCATATACATTCTTGTGAAGCCTCATACAGAGCAATTATCTCTGAATGATTAGATGAGGTAACCACTAATGTCTATTTTACATGTCTCCATGAGATAGCGGTACCTCCACTAAGGAAAACATATCCAGTCTGGGATCTGCGTTATGAGAATCAGACATATAGCCAGCATCCGAGTAACCCACTAGTGTGGCATCTTGGTTTATCTCAAAGAAAAGACCAAGATCTTTAGTGCCTTGAAGATTCTGAGGATATGTTTTACGTCATTCCAATGTCTTCTGGTTGGAGCAGCACTAGATCGAGCCAATAGGTTTACTGAAAAGGCAATATCGAGCCTAGTGCAGTTGGCAATGTAGAGAAATGCCCCGATAGCGCTTAGGTAAAATACTTCTGGTCCCAAAATAGCGCTTAGGTTTACTTTTGTCCTTTCTCGCTTTTAGGCAGCATTATATAAAAACAAATTTCAAAATTATTTCAAATAGTTGTTTTGCTATGTCTACCTAAGACGCTTTGGAAACACTTTGCTTTGTGGAAGGATTATATCCCTGCCACATTGAGTTATCAGCACAGGAAATTTATGATAATTCACAGGAGTTTCTTAAGGATTCACACCATATTTGTGAGAATTTATCTTATCGTACTTCAAATAGTGGAGCACAGCATTCGACTATCCTTATCGTGGTCAAAAGGCGCAAAGCCTCGATCCGCAAATAACGTAAGCACACATAAAAATGTAATTAATTAATTAATAAATTAATTTTAATTAACACTATAATTTAAATATTTAACAGTTTTCAAAACATAAATGCCGAGAAATTTTGGCAATTAAAGACAGCTGCAGATGAAAATGAAATATTAGCGGAAATAAGCTAAGAGAAAATGAAATATTAGCGGAAATAAGGAGAAGCCCAATTTTACAGTTCTCTCATTGCCGCTCGGCCTTCTCTCTAACGTTCTCCGAGTCACTGCTTCTACTTCAATTTCTTAGTGATTTTTTTTTTTTGGTTTTTTGGTTAGATGTTAGAGGAAATCTTCAATTTTGGAGACCTGATAACCATATTAATCATGGTATCGTCTCTGGATTCTTTATCGTTTCAAAAGTTACGACGGCCAAAATATTTTGATGAAAAATACCAGATCTGGATTTTCAGTTGTTAAATTTCAAGCCTAATGACAAAATAGAAGTGGCGTTCGAAAAAGGTGGAAGGATTTCAGTAAGCTAAGTTCACACCCCTTTATTATTTTTATACCGTGTATGTATAATCTATTTGTACATCTTGTGGCAACTTGACTGTGTTTGTTATTCTAATTTTTTCTGATGTTCATTTAGGGTTTCACTCAATACTGTGCCTTAGTTGTTCTTAAAGCTTGATTTGTCGGAGTTGTTAGCATAAAATACTTGCTATGCATTTTCAATGTTCAATATTCAATATGCAGTACTTAAAAAAGCTTATCTAATTTCTTAATTTGTTTTTATGTACATACACATATATGCATCAGTTAGGGTTACTTAATTTTATAACTGCTTTTTTTTTTCAGGATTGTTGTCTCAAAGCCTGAGAATTAAGACATGCACATCTATTTGAAGGTTAGAACTGATTATCTTTTAGTTTTTTTTTTTTAATTTTTAAAGAGTGCACCTATCAATTCATTAAAAATCTCAAACCAGATATATTATCTACATTCAAAAATTCTAAAAAGTATTTCTCTATTTTTATATTGTTATTAGACATATTAACAAATCGTACTACTAAACTTATTTGTTCTTATGAGTCACATCTAGTAAATCAGAGCATATCATAGCTAGGATCAGAGCAGTTAGTTGTAACTCTATTAATTGTTCTACTTATTTTCTTCTTTTTTTTTTTTTTTACTTTTTTCACTTCGAGATAAATGACTTTTAGGTAGCATTATATAAAAACAAATTTCAAAATTATTTCAAATAGTTGTTTTGATATGTCTACCTAAGACGCTTTGGAAGCACTTTGCTTTGTGGAAGGATTATATCTCTGCCACATTGAGTTATCAGCACAGGAAATTTATGATAATTCACAGGAGTTTCTTAAGGATTCACACCATATTTGTGAGAATTTATCTTATCGTACTTCAAATAATAGTGGAACACAGCATTCGACTATCCTTATCGTGGTCAGAAGGCGACAAAGCCTCGATCCACCAATAACGTAAGCACATAAAAATGTAATTAATTAATTACTAAATTAATTTTAATTAACACTATAATTTAAATATTTTACAGTTTTCAAAACATAAATGCCAAGAAATTTTAGCAATTAAAGACAGCTACAGATGAAAATGAAATACTAGCGGAAATAAGGAGAAGCCCAATTGTAGGATTAGTATGGGAGATGATAGTCTATCAAAACCTTCTATAAATTTATTTATTTATTTATATATAACTATTTATTTATAACTATTTATTCTAATATCTTTAGAAATTTTATGATCCTATTGTAAGAACTAAATTGAGAGGACATTCGGTATTGATTACGGGATATGCCACTATAAGTGGTATTCAGTGTTATGAAGTCAATAATAGCAACTAGGGCAGCTCAATGATACGTCATGATAATCTGGTGCCCAACAGATACTGCAGTTGTTGTTCTTGACTTCGTAACACCGAATACCACTATAGTGGCATATCCCGTAATCAATACGGAATGTCCTCTCAATTTAGTTCCTTCAATAAGATCATAAATTTCCTAAAGAGTTAATTCCATTTTTTGTCTAGATTTGTAGGTGAAAATATACTTTTAGTCCTTTTTATCAGAATATCCTTATTTGATCATTGTATTATTGAAGCATGATCTTTTTTGTCCTCCGTCAATAAAATCATTGAAATACGGTTAAATACAAAGACATTTCGATTTTTTATACAAAGTAGGTCGACCCGTTATATTTTTATGTTTATTTATTTGAAAATATATACAATTGAACACCGAATGTCCTTATATTTAATGAAGTTTAAAATGTTTTGTTGATAGATGACCAAAAATGGTCATGCCAAAATAATAGTAGGACCAAAAGTTAATGTTTTGAAAAAAAATATATAAAAATTTAAAAAAAAATCCAAAAATAGACTGCAACCTATAAATTTAGGACAAAAAATGAGATTAAATCATTTCCTAAAGATATTAAAACAAATAGTTATAGATAAATAAATAAATTTATATCAGCACGAAGCTCTATCCTATAATTGGGTTTCTCCTTTTTTCCACTGGTATTTCATTTTTATTTGTAGTAATTCTAGTTGTCTTTAATTGCTAAAATTTCTCGCAATTATGTTTTAAAAAGTGCAAAATATTTAAACTATAGTGTTAATTAAAATTAATCAAGTAATTAATTAATTACATTTTTACGTGCCTACCTTATCGGTGGATCGAAACTTTGTCGCTTTGTGACCACAATAAGGATAGTCAAATGTTGTGCTCCTCTATTTGAAGTACAATATGATAAATTCTCAAAAATATCGCGTGAATCCTTAAGAAACTCCTGTAAATTATCATAAATTTCATGTTCTGAAAACTCAATGTGGCAGGGATATAATCCCTCCACAACGCAGAGTGCTCCTAAAGCCTCCTAGGTAGACATAG
>CM008336.1:29990337-30002290 GCA_002525835.2 Ipomoea batatas | reverse complement strand
TTCGAGATTATAGCTTTTCATTTTTCAGCTACTTTACAGCTTTCAGCTACCTTTTCAGCTAGGTTTGCCAAACATAGACTCAGTTTGACATTTGTGTTTGAACATTAATTTTTGTATGAACTAATCTTATGAATTATAAACATTTTTTTACTTTATATATTTTCAAATATATGTTCTTACTTTATATTTTATTTAAATATATTGATTTCATTATTTTATATTTTAATATATAAACAAACCTATTTAAATTTAAAATTATTTAAATTGTATGAAGATGTCATTTTTAGTCTTTTTACATTTAGCAGCTTCTTAAAAAGCTAATTTTATCAAACACTTTTAAGCATAACAGTTAGCTTAACAGCTCTTTAGATTTCAGTTTCGAACTTATAGCTTTTCAGTTTTCAGCTACTTTTCAGCTTTCAGTTACCTTTTCAGCTAGGTTTGCCAAACATAGCCTGGGTTTCACATAAAGCAAACTTTTGAATAGCAGCGATGAACTCCTCTTTAAATCAAAGTGGAGAAAAATCAGAAGAGACATAGATAGGGACAGGGTGGTGCGGCAATGAAAATATGCAATTTCCACTTGTGGTTCCGCGTGTCGTGTCGTGGGCGGCGGAACAACGAAACATTTGCATAACCTTCCATTTAGTTTAACGCGTTAATGCGTTAGTCACGGTCACGGACGGTTACCGTATAATAAATATATTTAATAAGACAAAAACTTGTGTGAGACCGTCTAATGACTATTTATCTGTAAAACGGATCGGGTCAGGATGAAATGTAATACTTTATTCATGATTTAGTATTACACTTACTAGTATAAGTATTACATTTTATCTTGACCTAACTCGTCTCACAAATACAGATCAATAAGACGGTCTTACACAAGTTTTTGCCTTAATATAATAATGATGTGTAGCAAAAATTTATGTGAGACCATTTCACTGCACGGATCTTTATTCATGAGACGAGTTGGGTCAAGATGAAATTTAATACGTATACTAACAAATGTAATAATACATCACGAATAAAATGTTTATTACTTATATGAAGAAATGTAATATTTTTGAAGGAAAATATAATAATTTTAAATTAAAATATAAAAGTATTATATTTTTTTCAAAAGTATTACATATTTCCTTATAAATAACAAACATTTGTCAATATTACTTATAAGGAAAAATGTAATACTTTTGATGAAAAATGTAATACTTTTACATCAAAATGTAAACATACTACCTTTGTCCTCAAAAGTATTACAATTTTTTTTTATAAGTAACAAACACTTTATTACTTATTAATGTTACAATTTTTAGTATAAATAGTACATTTTAATATTAACTCGATCCGATCCGATCTTACCCGACTCGGACTCACAACTCACGCAAATGTAACCCTCATTATTTCTGTTTTTCCTTAACTCCAAACGACATAAAAAAGTCAAAAACTTGTGTGAGAACGTCTCACCATGAGACGGGTTGGGTCGGTTCGGGTCAAGATGCAAATGTAACACTTATATGCACAAATGTCATGCTTATATGTTCAAATGTAATACTAATCAGGAATAAAAATTTTATTACTTATAAGGGTAAATGTAATACTTTTAAGGGAAAATACAATACTTTTACATTTTGATTTAAAAGTAGTACATTTTTGCACAAAAGTATTATATTTGCCCTTATAAGTAAGGGACACTTGTCAACATTACTTATTATGAAAAATGTATTACTTTTTCTCTAATAAGTAACAAAAATTGTATTCTTGATTAGTGTTATATTTGAGCATATAAGTATGACATTTGCACATATAAGTATGACATTTGCATGGTGTTTTGATCCGACCTGATCTGTCTCACGAATAAAGATCCGTGAGACGGTCTCACACAAGTGTGACCCCATAAAAAAAAAATGTGTCCGACAAAGTAATACGAAAATATGTTGTAATTGTACGGAAAAGGAAATAACATAGTTGTATATACGATTACGCGTGTAGACATCCAGATGAGATATATTCCTTACTCCGATCCATTCCCACAGGAATGTGTGCGTTTTCCCTTTGACCACCAATACTATTGTCCTCAACCATGTGTTTCTTCATTTACTTGCGTTATTTAATTCCCAAATTGCAACAACTAACCACTCTTTTTAATGGATTACTAATAATGAAATGTATACCATGTGACGTGTATTAATTTAATGTAGAGAAAATAAAAAGATATTTAAAATTTTAAGCACTTTTAAACTAAAAAATGATATTTCAAAAAAAAAAACTAATAAATTAAAAAATGCGCTTAGTCAGATCCATTCGCACTTGGTTTCTTAGTCTTCATCAATTGCTCATGTTTATTGTGAAGCTAACCGTGTCGCGGGTGCTCTTGCTTCGGAGGGTTGACTTTGCACACCAACTTCTATGTTTTCTTCGTTACCAGAAAGTGTTAAATTGGTCCTTTTTTATGATCTCCGGAGCTTTGTTGATCCGAGATCTAGTCGTTCGTATTAAATTTTATACTTTGCTTTAAAAAATAAAGCATATGATACAATTAGGAGTGAATAAAATTTGAAGCTTGAACTTGATTATTGGCCCCTAATTTTTTGAACTTTAAACGATTAAACTTCACTCAAATAGATTGAATAATAAAAGTTTCTTTATATTTCGTTTTACAATAGCAATATAGGATGAGATTGTGTATTCAAAAACGTAACTAATTACAGAGAGAGATAGAGCTTTTATGATATACTATCTAGACCTGTCCTAGTCTATAGGCAATAGTTACTGACTATGTTACAACCACTTAAACATAACTATACAATAATTAAGTAGGACAAACCATATGAATAATAATATTGCTAACACACCCCCTTAAGCACAAGGTAGTGAAGCATCAACGTTGAGCTTGCTCCGAAGATCTTGAAAACGAGCAGAAGGTAGCGGTTTGGTGAAGATATCAGCTAGCTGATCCCGGGTAGACACAAAGTTGACGAGAAATTCACCAGAGGCGACCTTGTCTAGGACAAAATGATAGTCTATCTCCACATGTTTAGTCCGTGCATGGAAGACAGGATTAGCAGCCAGATATGTAGCGCCGAGATTATCACACCATAACTGTGCCGGTTGCCCCGAGTGGAGACCCAACTCGCGAAGGAGCGAAACAATCCAAGTGACCTCGGCCGAGGCGTCAGCCAACCCTTTGTATTCAGCCTCCGTAGAGGAGCGTGCAACTGTGCGTTGCTTGTGCGAAAGCCAAGAGACGAGATTGCCCCCAAAATATACAGCATATCCACTAGTAGACTTCCTGTCAACCGGACAACCAGCCCAGTCTGAATCGGAGTAGGCAGATAACTGTGAAGAAGGAGACGGGCTTAATCGTAGACCGTAGTGTTGAGTTCCCTTAACATATCGCAGAACCCGCTTGAGTAAACCCCAGTGATCAACGGTGGGTGAATGCATGAACTGACAAAGCTTGTTGACCGAAAAAGACAAATCAGGTCGAGTGATAGTGAGATATTGAAGAGCACCAACTAGACGCCGATACTGAGTTGGATTGTCAAACAATTCTGAAGACGGAGAAGCAGGTTGTGTTACTGCAGCCGGTGTGGCCAAGGCTTTGCAATCAGTCATACCTGCTCGAGCTAAGATATCTTTCATGTATCACTGTTGTGACAAAAGGAGGCCAGATTTATCAGAAATAGTTTCGATGCCCAGAAAGAAAGTCGGAGTTCCCAAATCACGAATTTTAAATGTAGTGGCGAGCTGCCGTAATAGTTGGTCAATCAATGCAGAGTCATTACCCATCATGATTATATCGTCCACGTAAACTAGTAAGAAAACTCTTGATGAGGCAGCAGTGTAGTAAAATAGCGAGACATCAGTTTTCGACGCGAAAAAGCCGGTAGATAATAGGAACTGGTGGAGCCTAGTGAACCAAGCCCGAGGTGCCTGTTTGAGACCATATAGGGACCGCTGAAGGTGACAAACATGACCAGGATGTGTCGGATCTTCATAACCAGGGGGTTGTTTCATGTATACTGTTTCAGATAAGTAGCCATTGAGAAACGCGTTGTGAACGTCAAGTTGTCGCAAAGTCCAATTGTTTGATATGGCCATGGAAAGTAGAAGCCTAACTGTCGTAGGTTTAACTACTGGGCTGTATGTGTCAAAATAGTCTTCGCCAGCTACTTGATTAAACCCCTTTGCTACTAACCGCGCTTTATACCTTTCAACTGAACCATCTGCTTTACGCTTGATTCGGAAAACCCATTTGCAGCCTATAATGTTCATATCAGGGGATGCCGGGACGAGTTTCCAAGTGTTGTTGTGCAGCAGGGCGTTAAACTCTTGGTCCATAGCATCCCGCCATTGCGGGTGACCAATTGCTTGAGAGTAACAAGTCGGTTCAGTGGTTGTGTTTAGAGCATAGAACTGTTCTCCTGTTCCACGTGTTTTGGTACGAGTGCGCATAGCATGACCTTCACGATGTGTCGGTCCTGTGGTGGTTTGAGAAGTAGTGGAAGCGGTGGGAGCCTGTATAGGTAATGGTGGTGGGTCCTGAGCTAGAGGAATAGCCAAATCAACTGGAGCTGCGTTCATGACAGAGACAACAGGTCCAGCTGCCCAGGGTGTATCATTGTGCTCTTGACTACTATCAACCTGTGTAATGGGCTGCACAGAAAAAGGAAAAACGAACTCGTCAAATCGGACGTGACGACAGATAAAGGTTACCCCTGTGTTAAGATCTAAGCAGCGATATCCCTTATATGAAACTGGGTAACCTAAGAAGACACAAGGAGATGACCAGTATTCTATTTTATGTCGGTTATATGGCCGTAAATAGGGATAACACCGGCACCCAAAGACCCGGAAGAAGGTGTAGGGAGGTTGGGTATTATAGAGACGATAGTGTGGACTTTGGAATTGAATAGCGGAAGATGGTAGGCAATTTATCAGATATGTAGCGGTTTCAAAGGCGTAGTCCCAGTATTGGTGGGGAGTGGAACTATCAGCTAGTAAAGCGAGGCCGGTTTCAACAATGTGTCTATTCCGGCGCTCGACTCTTCCATTTTGTTCGTGAGTGTAAGCACACGATTGTCTGTGGATAATGCCAAGTGATTCAAACAGTTTATTGAGGCGACGATACTCACCCCCTAGATCAGACTGAATGGCTTTGATAGAACGCGAAAACCGTCGTTCTACCATAGCCCGGAAGGAATCGAAAGTTTTATAAATGTCTGATTTTAACCGTAACGGGTAAAACCAGCAGTAACGGGAAAAATCGTCTACAAAGAGGACAAAATATCGAGAACCAGAAACAGAAACAATAGGTGACGGACCCCAAATGTCCGTGTAAACTAAATCTAACACATTTTGACTACTGTTTGGGACCCTGTCTAATGGAAAGCGTGCAGATTTGCCTAACTGACACGCTGTACATATTTTTGCAGTCCTAACATTATTTGTAGAAATTGGACAATGTTTTAAGACGCGATTTAACACTTGACTGTGGGGGTGACCGAGCCGCTGATGCCACACCACGGATGACGCTCTAGCGGTGAGATAGGCTGAATGGAACCTAGGAAGCAGCAACTTGTACAAACCACCCACCGTGGACCCCTTAAGCAGAACCTCCCGAGTGTTGCAGTCCTTCACAAGAAAACAATTTTTGTGAAATTCAAAAAAAACATTGTTTTCATTGGTAAATTTATAGACTGATAATAGGGGTAAGGACAATTTTGGGACATATAGAATATTAGACATTGATAGATTTTTAGAACTGGATGGGATTGCTGCATGACCCACACGAGAGATAACCAAACCTGCGCCATTTCCTACTTTCAGCAAATCACCACCGTTATACACTTCTGATTGATCCAGCAATTGAACATCAGGTGTAGCGTGCGAAGAGGCTCCGGTATCCGGATACCAAGCTTCGGAATGGACTAGAACATCATTGGAAACAGCAACATTGGCTTGCGGCGCCGGTTGATCACTATAACGCTTGAAACAATTTATGGCTATATGGCCATGTGATCTGCAAATTTGGCACCTGGGGGAGTACCCATTCCGTCCGCGTCCAGAGGAACCGCGTCCGCGTCCCTGTCTCCCACGTCCGCCAGAATTCGACCGGCCACCACCACCTGCATGCGGTGACTGTCTTCCTCGACCAGCATAAAACGCCGCCGGTGGAGCCGCAAGCGCCGACGAATCAACTGCAAAATCATCACTGTGGATGAACTCCTGGGCTTGGAGGTGATCCGCAAGCTGCGGAATCGTGATCGATGCGCCGGAGACGGTGAGTGCACTGGCCATCGCCCGATATTCCGGTCGTAATCCACGCAAGGCGTACAGTACCTGTTCGTCGGAGGAAAGCGGTCGGCCGGCAAGAGAAAGAGCCTCGACGATCATCTGGGCCTTCCCCAGGTACTCCGCCGGAGTGTTGTTTCCTTGCCGCAGAGTCTGAAACTGACCAAGCAAGCTGAGGCACCGGGATCTCGATGATGACGCCAACGCCGCAGTGATTGAATCCCATACCTCCTGCGACGTGTCTCTGCCCACAGCTAAGTACATAACTTCATCAGTGAGTGACGAAATTAACAATGACAAGATCGATTGATCTTGTTGTGTCCACACCGCATGTGCAGGATTCGGCTCAGAGGCTGCCGCCGTCGCGGAGGTACCGACTGACGGGGAGGTGACGGTCGCCGGAGGGCACAGATTGGAGCCGTCAATGAAGCCAAGGAGCCCTTGCCCGCGGAGAAACGGGACGAGCTGTGTACGCTAGAAGAGGTAGTTTCGGGCTGTGAGTTTGATGGAAACAAAATGGTGCGCCGAATTTAGAGAATTCGGCGTGACCGGAGGTGGAGTGGCTGTTGTGGCAACGGTACGATCATTGGGTGGGGTGGCCATGGCTGAAGCGAAGCGGAGGTTGCTACGGGAACGATAAAGAGGATCGGGAAAAAAAAAAGATAGAATAATCCTGTCACTCTTGATACCAGATGAGATTGTGTATTCAAAAACGTAACTAATTACAGAGAGAGATAGAGCTTTTATGATATACTATCTAGACCTGTCCTAGTCTATAGGCAATAGTTACTGACTAAGTTACAACCACTTAAACATAACTATACAATAATTAAGTAGGACAAACCATATGAATAATAATATTGCTAACATATAGCATGATAAAATATTGATTAGAGGGGGAACCCCTGCCCAAGGGCAAATTATACTGTAGACCAAGAATGTATGTTTATTTTTACTTTTTTAGTATACTAAATATTTATTTTAATGTGTTGAAAATTTATTTTTATGAACTATACTAAATAATGAACATTCAGTACACAAAAAATTAATCACAGAATGAACATTCAATGTATTTAAATGACAAAAAAAACAGTAAAAGTGTAAAACCCTAATGTATTTAAATGAATATTCAGTAATTAAAAATGAACTTTATTTAAAAAAAATGAACTTTATTATGTCACCGGTTCACTTTGTAAGATAAATCATGGTCCATAATATAATAATTGCCAGTCAATGTGGTTGGATTATTGGCTTGATAACTTCTATTGGCTTGATAACTACAATGTTCTAAGTTACTTCTAGTGAAAACGACTTATTGACCTTCTTGGTTTAAGTTGCTTAGTTATAGGCTACTTAGATTATTTATCCATTTGTACTGTGGTCCTTTACCGACTAGGCTCAAAGGCAACTCAATACACACTTTCAAATAGTGACTACAAATTTCCATAGTAATCCAAACAAATCAAATTTGGATAATTTGACATATATTTCTCCTTAGATTAGATACAACTCTGATCTGGTTGTGGTTACGTTGGAGCATACGTGTGGAAATAAATCACCATTTTCTTTCGTTGAACAAATCATAGTTTTGCATGTTGTTTATGACTTTAATGTGACGAAAAGCATCTGTTTTGACTCTTACGTCCTTTCTCACCACTCCCTAGCTTGATTGGTGAGTACTCAGTAGGTCACCACCGCAATCTTCGTCAGTTGAAAACATATTTGTAGTTTTTGTTCTAAAAAATAAAGAATTAACCACACATTTTGAAAATTTTAGCATTTTGTGTAGAAATCTTGATAAAAAAAATTAAAAAAAAATCATTAAATATTGTGATGGATGGTATACTGGGTCTGGCTCACATAAAATGACTCAAGAAAGTAAATGGATCAAGAAAGTACAAGAAGGATATATAGTACGGAGCAACTTGAGAGTTTAATAAGGATTGTGCTTAGTATTCATAATGTAATAAGGATTAGACTCATTACTCCTAATGTGGTACGACTAGAGTTTATTACTTCCAATGTAACAATGACTCGAAGATGATGCAGTTTAGAATTCTTATTCCTTGTAGGGCTCTAGACCCAAAATATGTGTAAATACACCCCATACATGGAAAGAGAGGAGGCAATTTTCACCGTACACAAACAATTAGCAATACAAAATATTTATTCTCTCTAAATTCTTTTCATATATTTTCTATATTTTTTCCATGTACTCGTTATTTTTAACGCTAATATTGGTCAACCGTTAACTACCCAAAAGTCATAAAGCCAATAAATTGTATGTTATTTTATGAGTCGGAATCTGATACGTTAATAGTATTGATAGATTTTTGTTCAAGTTAAAGTGAGCTTCTAATAAGAAAACAAAAGAAAGATTAGAATGATTATTAGAATATATGTAAGCATCTCGAAATAAGACACCAAAATATGCACTGTTTTGGTGTAAAAATTTGGTACAAAAGGAAGGCACCAAATTCTACATTAAATGGTGTAAATGAACAGTGTTACCAGTGTAACTGCTATTCATTTACACTAAAAAATGGTGTATAACTTTTTTTAAAATCTATTTGTTAATTGTTTCCTTTTAAAAATTTATAATATTAATTTATTAGAAATAAATTATAAAGATTTAAATATCACATTGAGACATTTAAAATAATATCAATATTGACTAGAAATTAATTAAAATTAAAATACATTTAAAAAATTATTTTAAAATATTATTATTTATATCAAAATTATATTTTCTATTAAAATAATTAAATTAAAAAAATTAAAAAATTTAAATTATAAGAATACAAATTATGTTAGTATATAAATCTAATTTGGTGTAAATGAGTTAGAAATGAATTTTTTTTTTGATGTAAGAATATACTGAGAATATTCTCTTTGGTGCAAAATTTAATATGTTAGGTTGGATATGATAAAATAGTAAAATACACAAATAAAAAAAGTCTAATAGATCAGAGTAGTCACTCATCAAAAGGTATAAATTAAGAAAAATATGTGGGAGGTGATAAACATAGCAATGCAAGACTCCTATGTTATTTACCTAAATGCAACTGTACCAAAAAAATTATGAATTTTCTAAAGACAATATTACTTACCCGGAGTTCTTTTTTACTCCAAATTCTACATTATTTTTTGGATTAACAGGAGGGACCCAAAATGAATTTTCTTGCCAGAAGGTCAGCCGCTTGATTCTGCTCCCTGGCGATCAGTGTGAGTTGCCAAATTCTACATTATTTGAAGTGGTCAAATATTACTTTGTATAATATTTTATTAATCAAATACTGTGGGCTGGGAAATTAAATAAATTTTCAAAGAAAACTAATACAATTATAAATAGATAAAAATAATATACATAAAAAAAATAAAGAAAAGTTTAAAAAAATAAAAAAGAATTTGTAAATGTAAAAAAAAAAAAAGTATAATTGTACAAGTTATTAAATGTAATGGAGTTAATTAATAACTTAGAGGGAATAAGAAAAAAATGGTTCTTGGAAAAAAATAATATAAGTGTATAGCAAAGTAAGGTATGTCTCGGTTCCAAATATAGTAAAGTAAGTATAATATATAAGTTATCAATACAAGAGTTCATCAAATATATTTTTTTATTTGGTTAGAAATCTGACCGTTATATATTTCCTTTTATATAATTTTTAGATTTAAATATTATTCGATTATTAACTCTCATAGCATATTAAAACATCATTCTAACCTTTTATATAAATAAGATAGTCAAGTGTTACATAATATATGGCAAATTATATCGTGGACCATGGTCCACAATGAATTGTGGACCATGATCATAACTGATACTGCAGTTGTGTTGAACAGATATTGTAGTTGTGTTGAAAGGATACTGCAGTTGCACGGAACAGAGACCGTTCATCCGTTCCACACAACTGCAGTATCCGTTCAACACAGCTGCAGTATCTTTTAAACACAAATGCAGTATCCGTTCAACACAATTGCAGTTCCAGATGAATGACACGGCCTCTGTTCCGTACAACTGCAGTTCCTTTTCAACACAACTGCAGTATCCTTTCAACACAACTACAATATCCTTTCAACACAACTACAGTATCAACCATGACCCATGGTTCACAATGCATTGTGGACCATGGTTCACAGTATAAGTACTGATTTACCTCCTTGTAGTCCTTTGTCGACTAAAGTAATAACTAATAAGTCAGATTTCACTCAGAATGCACTGTGAATTTTTCACTAAATCTATATTTTACTTAATAACATAACATCAATTAACTTAACTTGTGATTTCCAAAAAAAAAAACTTAACTTGTGAGTTTTTAAAATTAATATTATTTTATTAATTTTTTTTTTATGTGGAGCAAAATTCTCAAGGAAACGAAAAGGATACGGAGTAGGGCCAATCGGCCATAACGTACAACAAAAGATTACTAATTCCAATTGATAAATAAATTGATTAATAACTATATATAGTGCATTAAGAGACCAGAAGACGACAATACGACATCTATAAACCTACAGCATTACTGCATTAGCCATTAGGCATTTAGGCATCTATATCCGAGTATATTAAAATATTAGAATTTTGGTCCTGAATTACAAGACTAATAACAAACTTTATTTTTATATATTATAGGCGTATCGTTAATTTTAATTTTTTTAGTTGTCAATGGAATTGTACAAAATCTCAAGCTCACCAAGTTTAGTATTGAAATTACATTGTATAAAACCTTATCGGGAGATAGTCGGTCGGCATGCCAACACAATCGATTTGAGAATAATATATAAACAATTAATAGGAAAAAAATGAAGAAGACTATTTTTTACATTAGAAATCGCAAAGTGAAAGTTACAGGTTTTTTTGAGTGTTCAAGCCAAGATCTACTATTTTTTGTAGGTAGTCTTGTTCATGAGCAAGTCCGATCTCTCTTTCTCCCTTTTCTTGCTAGAGAGTAAAAGTTTTTCTATCACAATGTGCTTCTCTCTTACAATGTGACCCCTAGCCCCTAGGGCCTAGGGTGTGTTTATACATAAAGAAATGACTGAGGGAAGAAAAGAACAAGGTTTACAAATTTCACTTTAGGCAACCTTCTTTAATTGAATTTTGGGATTCTTTCATAAGTACGAGATCTCCTTTCCTTAACAAAAAATGGAGAATTAGGGTTTATTTCAAAAAAAAATGGAGAGCTAGGGTGGAAATATGATAACCGATCCTCTAATATCTTTGGGATGCTAACTGGGATTCTTGCTCACCACCCACTATTGGGCATACATGATGTGCCTAGCTGGCGTGTACAATGTGCGTAAAAACCAAATTTTTACCCCCCCCCCTCTCCTCACTTTCCTCTCTCTTTCCTACATATAACTGACAAAAATCAACTCAAAAACTCAACAAATGAGGTTGTCCTTATCAAGTATTCAAGATTAGATTCGTGGCTCTTGATCACAAGGTCTTGAACATTATATGGGTTGATCTTGAATTGTATTATTACTCCTATTTTCTATTAGCTAGGTATATCAAAAACAAATATCGTATTTGTTTGATACCACAAAATGCCAAATAGAGAAGTGTGAAGAGTATATGACAAAAGAAGGAAAAAAAAAACTTGTATTATTATTTTTATTTTATAATTTTATAATGAATAAACAAAGATTTTAT
>CM008336.1:29978564-29990000 GCA_002525835.2 Ipomoea batatas | reverse complement strand
GCTAGACTCCTCGGAGACATAAGAAAGCCCCTCGTAGTCATGGCCGCCGCTGCGGATTTTGATCTGAATATCAGCGTTCTTGGCGCACAGAACCACCGCCGGAACGTGGGCCTCCTCCAAGGGAGTTACAATGATCACCGGTTTCGGCGTTTCCGAGGTGTTAAACCGGAGATTCCGCACATAGGCGTCTAAAACGGACGAGAATTGAGGATTGTTTTGGGCATACACAATCTTAGACACTTGATCTTTTGGGATTTGGCTACCGGGGCCGGTGAGGCAGTCGACAAACTTGTCGGAGATTGAGCCGCCGGTGGCCGCAGAAGAAACAGAACAAAGAGCTTGAAAAACCAGAAAAAATGAAAAGATAAAAATCTTCATTGTATCATTCATCGCCTTCAGCGAGAATGTATGTGCGTTAAGTTTCTGGGATCTCAGGGATCGCCCCGGTTGCATTTATAGTGTGTAATAATACTAGTAATCCTAATAATGTGGGAAAGTGTAATTATGCGGTTGAAATATTTCTAAGCGTGGACTCAATCAAACAATGGTCAACTACTAAACCATAACAAATTTGAATGGAAATATCATTATGTTTTTTACTAGGAGTAGTAAATTACCGTGCATCGCACAAATAAATTTTTTTATTTTATATCTATCATATATGTGCAAGAAAAATTTATATTAATCTATATATATATATATATATATATATATATATATATATATATATTATAAAAGTAAAATCTCCGTATTTCATTTTCAGGCTCAAACTTTTGTAGTCAATTAATTAAATATTTTATTGGTCAAATAATCAATAAATCTTATTTGGTAAAAAAAATGTAAATTGGAAATTAACTTATATATATTAATTGGTAATATTGTTTCTATATTGACGTATCAATCAATCTATACTATCTATACTATATATATATATATAAAAAGTAAAATTCTCATATTTCATGTTCCCGCCCAAACATTTGTAGTCAATTAATTGGATATTTTATTGGTCAAATAATTAATAAAGCTTATTTGGTAAGAAAATGTAAAATGGAAATTAACTAATATCTATTAATTGGTTATATTGTTTCTATATTCACGTATTAACGTAACCGTGTAGAAAAAGACATATTAATTCGATAATAACATAATTAATAATATTATATATGGTATTCTATAATATTGCATTTAGACCTTGGTTTAAAATGACATTCAGACTCATAAATTGGACGTACATAATTTGTTGACTAAATGCATATAACATATTAACTGCAAGCATACAATATGTTAACTGAATATTATGTGTTTGAGTTAATATATTATGTGCTTAAATATCAATGGTCCACCTTACAATGTGGACTAGTTCTTATACTATGGACCAGGGTCCACATTGTGGAGTGGACCCTAGTCATAAACTATGTATTTTTTGTACTGGTATTGTGAACTTCTAGAATATCAGTTGTGTTTCTCAGTCAAAACGCATACATTGTGTATGCTAATATTGTACGTTCGAAGTATACAAATTGTGAATTTTTAAAGGTAAATTGTGAACATTCACATTATGTATTCATAGTATACAAATTGTGAATTTTTATAAGATAAATTGTTAATATTTAGTACGTAAATTGTAAAGATTCAAAACCGGGTCTACATAATAATTTGAAAATGTAGACCATAATCTATAGTATAATGATTGCATTGAATGTATGTGTGGTAATGTATCTAAAATATATAAATAATTATTTTATCAAGTACCTAATTTAACAAAATAACTCGATTTCATGACCTCCCATATAAGATAGTTACTACATGCCATCTGAGCACAATGTGTTTGGCGCACACATTAACTTTTAATCACAATCTCTTCTAACATTATCAAATTTTGAAATTAAATAAAAATAAAAATAAAAATTCAAAAATAACCACAAATTAACATATTAATATATAATACCAAAAAATTATCTTTTATTCAAATTAACAACAAAAATAAATAAATATTCGAAATAAATAAATAAATAAGATTGAAAAAAAAAAAAAGATGCTCTGTTAATAGCGGTAGTAGTGGCAACAACTGTGGTGTGTGGGGTCGGTGGAGGGGCAGAGGCGTGGGGTAATGGTGCGACGGTGGCATTTTCAAGCAGTAATAGCAGTCGGCGGTTGCGGTAGTGGTGTTAGAGGGGATGCTGAAGTGGAGAGGAGAGGAGGCTGAAAATTTCGATAAAATTAGGGTTGACTTTCCATGACATTTTCAAGGAGAAAGTGTCGCGAAAATTATTTTACATTTTTTTTAAAATTATATTAGCTTTACTTTCGCGACACCTTCTAGAAAAATGTATCACGAAAAGTAGTAGCGATTTTTTATTTCAGAAACGGCTACACTTTTTGAACAAAAGTGTAGCGTTTTCTTATATATTTATTTATAGTTTTACCACCATACTTTTTTTTCCAACTATACCCTATACTTTTATTAAGAAGTGTAGCTGGGAGGCATGTTTCTATGTTCATTTTTGTAGTAGTGTTCCTTGTTTTAATCATTGTTTAATTTTTCACGGAAGTCGCTTTTAGGCTAGGATTCTTGTGTGCATTCCACTTGATTTCTTGGTCATTTATTCTCCATAATCTCATAAGTTGTTGAAGCGTCTAGTAGATAATGCCCAATAGTTTGATCCTTATTTGTTTTATTTAATAGATTTAATATTTATCTCTTGTTAATGTCCAGGTTCAGTACATGTGGTTGATCGCGGGTGATTTTAATGCGATTGTTAGCCAGGATGAATACTCATCACCCAGCAATACCAGAGCTCACAGAAATAGCAACTTTCGGAACTGGATCTTTGATGAAGCTTTGTTTGATCTAGGCTTTTCGGGCCAGAAGTTTACTTGGAAGAGAGGTAAGGAAAAGGAGCTAATGGGGGATACAGAAGTGTCGCATCTCGCTACTCGCTACTCAGACCATTGCCCCATTTTGATCAACTTGGATAACATACCAAATAGGAAAAAAAATTTATTTATGTTTTTAGGGGGCCTGGACGAGACATCGCTCTTTTCTTGAGGTGGTTAGACAAAACTGGAAGAGTGAAGACATAGTCTGGAATAATAAAGATAATATGGCGACTAAGTTAAACGAATGAAATCGCAATGTTTTTGGAAACATTCATCACAAGAAGAATAATTTGATGAGACGGTTGGATGGTATACAAAGAAAACTTGATCAATGCCAGTCATGCTGGTTTTATCAAGCTTGAAAGGAAAATCAGAAAGGAACTGGAGGAAACGCTGCACCAGGAGGAAATGCTCTGGTTTCAGAAGGCTAGGGAAGAATGGATTGCATCTGGAGATCACAACACTAAGTTTTACCCTGCTGCAACTAAATCAAAGAAGGTGAGGAAAGGAGGGCACAACATTCTGGATGGAGAAGGGAATCCCATGATGGATGAAACTCAAATTGAGAAAGCTATTCAGGACTATTTCACAGGTATTTTCACCAAGGATATTGAAGTTGATATTAGTTGTGTTCGGGTAAATTCCCCACTTTGTGTGAGAATGACTGGAATACCTTTAATAAGGAATTCTCTTTGGAAGAAATTCATTTTGCCCTCTTTGATATAAAACCACTCAAAGCTCCAGAGTCGGATGGTTTCCATGCATCCTTTTATCAGAAAGCTTGGCAAGTGGTAGGGCAGTCAGTTTTCAAACAAGCTGACATGTTCCTGAAGTCTGGTATGATGGCTGAGGGCATGAATGACACTTTGATTGCACTTATCCCAAAGAACAATTGCTCTACGAGTGCTAGTCAGTACCGACTAATTAGCCTTTGTAATGTTTTTTACAAAATTATTACAAAGGCTATGACCAACCGCATTAAACCCATCTTGAGAAAACTGATTGGTCAGGAACAAAGTAGCTTTGTACCCGGCAGGCAGATCACGGTTAACATTTTGATCTACCAAGAAGTTATCCACTCTTTGAGGAATAGACAAGGTAAAAAGGTCATATGATTCTTAAAATTGACCTTGAAAAAGCCTATGACAGGCTTAACTAGGATTTTATTCAGGATACACTGAAAGAAACTGGTATGAATGAGGAGTGGACTAAGAATATCATGACTTGTGTTGAGTCCCCCAGAACGAGAGTTTTGTGGAATGGCAAACAACTTGATCATATTATGCCCACTCGGGGTATACGCCAGAGAGATGCTATATCTCCATACTTGTTTGTCTTATGCATAGAGAGGCTCAGTCAAACCATCAAGGAGGAGGTTGATAGAGGGAAGTGGAAAGGCATCCGACTCTCCAGGTATGGACGTTTGCTTACCCATCATTTTTTTGCTGATGACCTTGTCTTGTTTGCCGAGGCTTCGCATGAACAAATTAATGTCATATCGCATTGCATTAGAGCTTTTAGTCAGGCATCGGGCCAAAGAGTTAGTTTAAATAAATCCCAAATCTTCTTCTCCAAAAACGTGGATAGAGAGGAAATCCAAAGGATAACGTCCATTGCCGGTATTCCTACCTCCTCAAATCTCTGGAAGTACCTCGGGGTTCTGACAATTCATGGGAGAGTCACAACCAATCTGTTTTACCTTCCGTGACACCTTCTAGAAAAAGGTATCACGGAAAGTAGTAGCGATTTTTTTTTTTTAAGAAACGGCTACACTTTTTAAACAAAAGTGTAGCGTTTTCTTATATATTATTTATAGTTTTACCACTATACTTATTTTTTTTTTTCAACTATACACTATACTTTTATTAAGAAGTGTAGCGGGGAGGCATGTTTCTATGTTCATTTTTGTAGTAGTGTTCCTTGTTTTAGTCATTGTTTAATTTTTCACGGAAGTTGCTTTTAGGCTAGGATTCTTGTGTGCATTCCACTTGATTTCTTGGTTATTTGTTCTCTATACTCTCATAAGTTGTTAAAGCATCTAGTAGATAATGCTCAATAGTTAGTTTGAGCCTTATTTGTTTTATTTAATATACTCGTATTTAATATTTATCTCTTGTTAATGTGTTTGTGTGAATTGCTTAGCTTTTTTGTTGATTTCTTGTGCTAATCACTAGTTGCTTGTTATTATATATTACATGTCATAATCTTCAATCTTGAGTCAACGACAAACTACCAATGTTCCCAATAGCTACATTAGTATTGCTACATGCCGTTCTTAGCTTAAATTTTACTTGCTAATATTGTGGTATTACAAAATTGAATATTTTATTTAATTATTATGATATAAAAGATTAAAAGAATTTCACATTATCTACTAAGTACAATAGTACATACATCATTCTAATGTCTACCAAATGCCCCCTTAGTATATCCTGTATTGCATTATATCAATTAATCGATCTATTATAATATCAATATCATTATTATTATTTATTTATTTACCTTAAAAGACTTTAGGAAATATTTTTAAAACGCAGCAAGCCAACAACTTTTGTAAATACTTAAAAATTTATTTGTCACCATTATAAATTAAAATATGTTTTCCCATTAAAATCACTATACATAATGTTCATTCCCGGTGTATCATTACTTGTAAGCTTAAAAAAAAACTGGATTTTTTTACTTGTATTCACAACCTCCAAAATCATCGATAACATTATAAATCGTTAAAAAAGTTATGTAATAATTAAAAATAAGTGAAAGAATCAAATAAAATAATAAATGCGAATATTATGACATTTTTTA
This sequence comes from Ipomoea batatas, assembly GCA_002525835.2. Lineage (NCBI taxonomy): Eukaryota > Viridiplantae > Streptophyta > Magnoliopsida > Solanales > Convolvulaceae > Ipomoea > Ipomoea batatas. The sequence continues at coordinate 29,984,315 of CM008336.1, read as the reverse complement.
CCATAAAATATTATATTTCATTTCCTTCCACTAAAGGACATAGGCACCATATTTGGACAATCTTGCAAGGGATTATCTCTTCATTGCCACATATTGCCATATTGGTACAGTACAATCTTGAATCAAGGCTCACAGCACTGTGGATCCTGGACTCCTGGTTCATGTGTGTGTTTTATGTTGTGATTTTTGTGTCTTGTAGTATGAAATTTTATACCTTAAGATTAAATTTTGTACTTGGACTAAATTAGTAATTGTGTCATATGTTATGAATTTATATATTTTGTGTTGTAAAATTTTGTATCTATGAATACAAATTATTTACCTAAATCGGATTTGAAAAATAAGTAAATATATAGCATGTGTATGTGTCTTATGTTATAATTTTTTGTGTCTTGTGTTATGAAATTCTGTATCTTACAAATACAATTTTATAAATTGTTTTGTTGATTTAAAATTCATAATGCTATATGAACACGGTGCATAATATAAATTTCCGGTACACTACGACTTGATCCGAAAGGACAATTCAATGGACAGTGAAAATGGGCTTATTGTACTTAGTAGCCCATAGCCCCATATGTGTTATTGACTTATTGTAAGGCCATTCCCATTGGTGTGTTTTAAACCAAATTTGGAACAGTAAATGGGTTCATAATTATTGGGGGAGCTGTTTTCCATGGAGATATTACTCCTGCAAATCCAAAAATTTTGCAGAATGGGTGGGCCCCCATTGATGAAAGGCTACTGCGCCTCACGCACGCGCCCGCCTGGGCGCTTAATGTTATTATTATTTATTTGTTTTGTCAGCTTTTGTTTTTTATTTTTTTCCTTTTTTTTTTCCTCTACTCTCATTTTCTCTTACATAATCATACCTGTAAAATCTCACCAAAATCCCACTACTATTGGAGAAGGCCTAAGGATGAAGACCTACTAAAACATACATCTATGTACTCACGTTGTCACGTCCAACACGTCAGATCAAACTAAGAGCATCCTTATCAGTTGGAGTTTTTTCTCCAGTTTTTTGTGGGCCCCAGCTTCCACCTCATCATCCACTATCTCATTCAATCACAAAAACTCTTCTCCACACTAGTTTGAGTTATTTCCTAGTTTTTTGTGGACCCACCATTTTATCCCACTCTATTTTAATTATTTCTTTATCTATTTTGTTTATAAATTTATAATTTTATTAAAAATAATTAAACATAGGTGATGGAACATAATTATAGGCAAAAATAATTAAACAGAGGTGCTGGAACTATGGAAAAGTTGGAATTAATTAATAAAAAAATAAATATAATGAATATATTAAACACCTAATTATAGATTTTTTTTTTTTTTTTATAAAATAGAAGTTGCCAGGCAACGGCCGGAAATATGGCCGTTGCCTGGCAACGGCGCAAATTTTGGCCGCTGCTAGCAACGGCGGCCGTTGCTAGCAGCGGCCAATTTAATTAAATTGAGAGTGGCCGCCAGCTGGCGGCCACTCTCAATCGCCCAGCCGGGCGCGTGTCTCACACGCGCCCGGCTGGTTGGGTGGTGAGACGCACTTGCGTCTCACCCAAATATATTAATTTTTTTTTCTGACATTATTCAAGCTCTTGCAGGAGTATTATTTTGCCCATGATCCCATAGCCACATCAGTTTTGATCCCCTCCATTGCATCATCACTGTTCCAATATTTCCTTTTGATCCATTGATAAGGATGCTCTAATAATTCACTACCAAGATTATCTGCACGAAAGAGCAATTGTTATGCGGGAAAAAATTAATACCACATGTACTTCCACATTCTATTACATTTTATATTCCATAATTAGATGTCACTTTTTGATTCATTCAAAAACATGTGGGTCACAGCTTTTATTACTTTATTTTCATCTTCCTCCAATAAAATCAAGGCATGTGGCGGGAGTTTTACTCCCTTGGAGTACATATATCGTTTTCCTGCGGAAAATATTACTTGGAATTCCAAATTCTATTGTCTATTTTTATTTTTTCATTTGAAATTTTAATGTTGATATTTTAATTTGAATTTACATGATGAAGATAAATTAACATTTCATGTGACTTGTCACATAGAGAGTAAAAGTAAGGGAGTAGAAATTAGGATTCCATGTAGTAGAACTCCTGTTATACCATGGGGTATATAATGTACTAGTGTTTTACCCGTGCGGTGCACGGAAAAAATTTTGTTATTATGAATTTAAATAAAAAAAATTTAAAAATATAAATATATTAAAATGTAAAATAAAATTTTGTATGATTAATATAATCTCTAATCATGTACATATTTATATAAATTTATAGAGAAAAATCTACATAATTAAATTGAATTATTCCTAATCGTATTTCATATATATTATAATTCTAACAATATGAATAATAACTAAGAAAATTATACTTAGAAATTAAAAAATATAAATTTTAAATTTTGTATATGTGATTTTAAACTCTAATTAGACGCATTTTCTTATATGATTGTGTAATACAGTATATATACAAATAATATTTATTAATATGTATATATGCAAATTCTATAATATAATTTTTGTAATTATAATTTATATTGATATATTATAATTAAAATAATTAAATTTAGAAATTAAAAAATTAGTATTTTAATTTTGTATGATTAATATATTGCATAAGTACATGTATGTATGCATTTTTAAAAATATAAATATTTATGAATACACATTTTGTTAATTTTATAAATTTATTTTTAATTATATTTTATATTTTGTTAATTATAATTAAGAAAATTACATTTACAAATTAAAAGAATTTAATTTTTAAATTTATATGGATTAATGTAGTCCCTAACTATATTACATATTTAGACAAATTTTAAATATTTTTGAATTTTTAATTAAGAGTATGAGGCCATGAGACGGTCACACACAAGTTTTTGCCTTAAACTTTTGTTTGTTATCATAAACAGTAATAGATGTCTGAAAATCATCCATTTAATTTTGTTTCTAAATATTTTCCAACCCATGAATGTAGCACAATCAAAACATCTCTAGATCATCATTTAAATAATAGGTCCATAATAGACTTTGTGGTTCAATATTTGTAGATCTATGATATGTTTTTAACAAATTTATTGAAAGTTTATTTCTTTTAGTTCTATTATCTCTTATTATTCTTTCATTTTAAATTGATAGATCTCGAGATGATGCATCATTCTTAAATATGTGAATTTCAATTAATTTAATAACATTATATTTAAATGTGAGACATTTACCCAGTAACATTTTTTTTTGAGAATAACATTATTTTTAAAAAAACTCCACAAATGTAAGTTAGTTCAATTAGTTTATTTTTATGTTAGTTTTTCTTCAGTTGTGTTATTAACGTAAATTTTTTTTTTGGGCTCATAATATTTATATAATAGCTATTATTTTAGATTTTTAATTTTTATAATTTATGGTATTTTATAAAATTCGTTTACAACATTTGTAGTACAAAACCTTTAAATTAATGCAATAATACTTATATTTGTTATTAGTAGAATGTTAATATCATAATAATGATAGATTTTACCTTTCACATTTTTAAACTTTGAAAACCAACATCATTTATGTAGGAAGAAATTTCTATATAGTAGTAATAATATTGTAGTTAGTTTTAAAAGTTAGATGAAGTAAACAAATTGATATGCAACAAATTTTTTGGGTGAACTTTTGACATGCAACAATAATTCAATATGTATATATGTATATATATTCGAATCAAATTAAATATAAAACAAATGAAATTAAAAATATCTATAATAAAAAAATACTAAATTGAATAGAAGATTTCAAAACATAAGTATATTTTTAGGATGGACGGAAAAACAACACTTCTGTTTTAATATATATTATTATGTAAGTCTATGTTAGTTTTAATTATATATTGCTATAGTATTGTAAAACATCAATCTACAACATTTTAAAAATTAACCAATATCATATTAAAAATGAATATAATATAGTGATTTAATATAATTGTATGTTAATTTAATACATTAAAATAAAATATTAATAAAGTGTTATTTAAAAGTTTTTAATTAGAAACTTTTAATAATATATTTTTTATATATTTATTTTATTTGTATAAAAAAAACTGAACTTAAATTGAAAAAGAATATACTGAGTATTAGTTTAGTGTACCTTAAAAGTAGGCCATGACTCATGGTTAAATAAATGTTTTAGGTAATCATTACTATAAATTAAATTAATCATTTTTTGGATGGATGGAAAAACAACACTCATGTTTTAATATATATTATTATGTAAGTCTATGTTAATTTTAATTATATAATGCAATAGTATTGTAAAAAATCAATTTAAAACATTTTAAAAATTAACCAATATCATATTAAAAATGAATATAATATAGTGATTTAATATAATTTTATGTTAATTTAATACATTAAAATAAAATATTAATATAGGTGTTATTTAAAAGTTTTAAATTAGAACTTTTTAATAATATATTTTTTATATATTAATTTTATTTGTATATAAAAAAAACTAAACTTAAGTTGAAAACGAATATGCTGAGTATTAGTTTAGTGTACCTTAAAAGTAGACCATGATTCATGGTATAATAAATATTTTGGGTAATCACTACTATAAATTAAATTAACATATATAGCATTATATTTTTTTTGTAATTATCTAATTAGGTAATGATTGTAATTTCAAATTTCAAAACATAAGTATTTTTTTTAGGATGAGCGTGAAAATAGCACTTCTGTTTTAATATATATAAATATAAAATTACGTTCATTAACATAATATAGTAATACTTTTTTTTGAATACTATAATATACATTCTATAGTAATTTGATTGTTTACGAATTACGAATATAAAATAAAAAAAATACGCAAGATTAAAATATTTTGAACCATAATTGAATTGCATGGTATATTATCATGTGAGGAATTTAATTACGTACATTAACATAACATAGTAATATATTTTTTAATACTATAATATACGTCATATAGTAATTTGATTGTTATTTTTTTTAATAATATAATATACATCATATAGTAATTTGATTGTTGGAATTTTTTTTTTGAATATTATCATGAGAAGAATTTAATTAGGTACATTAACATAATATAGTAATTTTTTTTTGAATATTATAATATACATCATATAGTAATTTGATTGTTGGAATTTTTTTGAATATTATAATGAGAGAAATTTAATTACGTAGATTAACATAATATAATAATTTTTTTTTGAATACTATAATATACATCATATAATAATTTGATTGTTTACGAATATAAAATAAAAAAAAACACGCATGATTGAAAAAATTTGAACCATAATTGAATTGCATGGTATATTATCATGAGAGGAATTTAATTACGTACATTAACATAATATAGTAATATTATTTTAATACTATAATATACATCATGAAGTAATTTGATTGTTATTTTTTTAATATTATAATATACATCATATAGTAATTTGATTGTTATTTTTTTAATATTATAATATACATCATATAGTAATTTTTTTTTGAAAACAACCAATAGTGGTATATTAAATCAAAGACGAAATAATGTCAGGAGGGATAGAATCCCAATACAGAAAATCAGACTGCGAAAACGCCAAAGAGGCAAGAGCATGGGCACCTAAATTAGCCGTTCTTGGCACCCACCTAATGGAACAATGCAAAAAGGACGACATAATAGCCCTAGAGGCATCAATAGAAAAAGAAATATAAGAAAAGAACTC
>CM008336.1:29955409-29977086 GCA_002525835.2 Ipomoea batatas | reverse complement strand
ATATAGAATCCTAATCATATGAGAACTATGCGTCCAGGTGAGAACGTGAGGACAAATCTAAACCATTGATCTGTAAGATCTGATGGATGAGAAATCAAGTAAAAAATGAGCGAGGTCATTTTCATAAATATTATAAACTTTTAAAATGAGCGGCTCATTTTCATAAATATTATAAAATTTTGTTTATTTTAACCGTTAGATCTACTAGATCAATGGTTTGGATTTGTCTTCACGTTCTCACCTGGGACATGGTTCTCACCTGATTAAGAACATATATATATATATATATATAAGTGTGTTCAAATAAGGACTTGTATATTATAGAGGATAATGAGGACAATTGGTGTGCGGATTGTAATGTTGGATGGTGCGAGATTAATGTTAATATTTGGTTAGTTTTGGGTTATGATTGTAAACATTAGTCTGGTGGGGGTAGTTTTGGCATTGTAGTGGTGTTATTAATTTTGGAAGCTTTAATTTTGCTACTTTTTTTGCTCCAAAATATTTTTAACTCAAACTAACCCTAAAATGGGTATTCAAAGTAGTAGAGATTCCAAAATAGCTAGGTTACGGGTTTTGCAAAATAAGGAGAGAAGAGTTAACCACTTACCTGAAACATCCAAATCTTAGCTATTTAGCTCACCCAAATACTCCTTGTCAAAATCCCTAATATTTTCGAAACATCAATCTTAGGGCTCCAATTAGGGGTGGGCATATTTCGGGTTCAACCCGAATTATAGTCGGGTTTGACCCGTTTTTTCAAAAATCGGGTCAGGTTTGTAAAAAACGGGTCTAACCCGATTTCACCCGATCCGAAAGTCAGCAATTACGGTTCGGGCCTCGGGTAGTAGAATTTGCATTCAGATTCGACCCGAGACCCGAGGTATATATATATAATGCCAGCCCCTCTTTGTATTATGTATTCCATTATTCCACTTAGGGTTGCCCACTTCTCATTTTCCAACCTTTACTCTCTTTATTTCTCTGCCTCACCTCAAGTCCCTCATCCTCTCAGATCTCATATTTGAGATCTCTAGATTCCCTCAAGTTTTCTTATCTTTGGCCCTCTCACAAGTTCTCTCTCATATTCTCAGATCCAGACTTTTTTTTCCCCTTCTTGCATGTTTGGTATCTGTCTCTCAACAACCTATAGGCTTATAGCTTCCTTTTTTTTTTTTAGATGTCGAAAGCGTATATCTATCAACCATTGGAGAAGTGTCATGTGAACTGTGAAGCATCTTATTAGTGAAGCCATAACGATATTGACAACCAAATAAGATATGGTATGTGTTCTTTTTTAGATCTTTTCATCATATTCTTTTATACCAAAGAGAGAATTACAATCTCTCAAAATAACCACCGAATAGAGAGTATCATGAACTCTCACAATCACCACCAAAGGTAAATTTTCCAAATAATTGGTTAAACTTTTCATATGTCCAAAAACAGTTATTATATATATAATATCAAGGAAGAATGAATCCAAATGGAGAGTTTCTAGCTTCCAAACCAACCGGACGAATCCACGAACCGGTGGCCAAAAAAAATAGAGAGATCTCAACTAGCAACATCATAATAATAATAATAATAATAATAAGAGATTTTCCGGATGGCCGAACCTCGGAGTCGGTCGACGAAAGAAGTGTTCACGATCAAGGAGCAGATGTTTCTGAGAAGTAGAGCGCTAGAACAACGGGCAAACCACAATTAGGGAGTAAATGAGAGCATTTATTATACTTAAATTAGCTCATTTAGTGCATTTATCATGAGTCATGATGTAACAGTCGAACAAAGCTATTATAAAAGGATTTCCTCATCATTTGAGGAGGGGAGGGGGGAACACTTTTGAATATGAGACACGAGAGTCTTGAGATGCTATCTTGAGCGTTTTCCGATTAATCATTATACATTTCTGGTAGTGTTGGCCCGCCGGTTGGCTACCCATTGGTCACAAAACCATCACCGACCATGATCCTTATACCTGATTTCTAGATTAGCACCGGTCGCTTGATCGGAAGCCTGACCATGGGCCTTTACTTGATCTCCGAATCAGCATCTGTCGCTTGATCAGAAGCCCAACCATGGGCCTTATACCTAATATCCGGATCAGCACCGGTCGCTTACTACCTTGTGTTGACAATTCTCGCAACACAGGGAGTGGGGGGCTACTAAGTGGATTGTAGGACAACCCCCTCGACCTACGGAGCTCACTAAATCACTTCGCCACTGTAATGCGCTTCCCGAGCAAGTGACCTTCCCGGTCTCGTTATCATTAGACCTTCAAGTCTCTTAGCGTCCCTCCGTGCGGGACTCTCGGCTCATAAATTGAGCGCAAAAAGGGAAAATCGTCCCATTCAAATAATTTATGATTTTCAGAACGCATCGTAATGATTAATGTGGCAATCTATACCAACTAAACGCAGTTGGCTAAGAAAAATCTTATAACCATGTAATCTAGGTCAAGGTTTGACCGAGCTCAAACTAGCTACAACCAATTAGCCCGAGTAAGGGCATTAGGAGAAACGCTCCCGCTTATGATCGGTAAGATCAGTAAGAGGCCCCTGAAACGGGGATAAATCTAACCTTTCAAGTGACAAAAATTAATCATTGGATATCGCTAGAAACCCAATCTTTTGATTGGTAAAATTCGGTCCTTAGATCGTAGACAAATCCAACCTTGAGCAGAACAATTGGTAACCACAAGATTTCAGGTTTGATTCCCATAGGAGTTGTCTATTGGTCTTCTTGGTATGAGTTGATCAGCTTTAGACACCCTAGGCTGATTTACCTCCCTGTGGTTTTTTGTCTGTTAGGTACACAAGGCAAGTTTCACCCAGAGCACACTTGTGAATAGTGGTTGAGGGCTTTCCCGTAAGTCGTTGTCATCATCATCATCAACAACACCACCACCACCACCACCAACAACAACAACAATAAAAAAAGAAAAGAAAAGAAAAAAAAAAACTCCCAGAGGAATTAAGGGGATCTATCTAAGGTTCACACATCTCCAATATAGATATAGTTTATGTAATAATATTCATATTTCTTTAAAATTCATTTCGTAAAGGGAAAATAACACATTTCCCCCCGAGTTATATGCTTATAGTACTTTTTTTCCCTGAGTTATTCATGTATCGATATTTGTTCCCTCAGTTATTTTAAAAGTGACGATTTTCCCACATTTATTGTTAAATGGACATTTTTACCTGTAAAATAAGTATTTCATTTATTTCTCTTTTCCAACAAATTTTTGTTTATATGTAGGGATGAGTACGGTTCGATTCGCACTTAACCAAGCACTATAACAATCAAATCAAAATAGTAGGGACGATTTTGGTTACGATACAGAACTGAAATAAAATAAAATAAATAATTATTGAATTTAGACTATTTTTAAAATAAAAAATAAAATTTACAAAAATAAATAAATAAATAAAATTTAAATCGGCGGTTCAAAACCGAATCGAACCGATTTATCATTTACCAATAGTATTTGATCATTTTCACATTTATTCTAATTCCACATATAAGTAGATATGATTGTTGTTTTGTTCCGGTTCACGGTTCTGGGAAATGATAAATTGAAACGGGAACCGTTTAGGATTGTTCCAATTTCGGTTTGAACCGCCAGTTCAAAATTTATTTATTTATTATTTATTTTTAAAATACTCTAAATTCAATAATTATTTTATTTTATTTTATTTTATTTTTTCCGATTCTGAATCGTAACCGGAACCGTCTCTACTGTTTCGGTTGCTACAGTGTCCGGTTAGGTTAGAACCGAGCCATGATCATCCACACATATAAGTAATAGTTTATTGAAGAAAAAAATAAATGAAACACTTATTTTTAAGAGTAAAAATGTCCATCTAATATAAAAGGGAGAAAAATTACCACGTTTAGCATAATTGCGGAGACAAATGTAGATACATGAATAACTCAGGGAAAAAAATGCTATAAACATATAATTCAGGGAAAAAGAGTGTCATTTTCCTTTCGTAAACTAAATATGTTGGGAGTACTATAACAATGTGTTAAATATTAGGTTTCTATTACATTGACTTTCATCATACTATAGGTAAGAAAAGTAATTGAGGTTTTAATAGGCAGATGATAAAGACAGAGTCTGGGATTAATTGGTTTGCAAAAAATTGGGTAGAAAAATAAAGGAAAATACTACATTACTCTCACTTTTTACTTCCAACTCTTACTCCATTTCACAAATTTTTGGTGTAGACATTTTGTTTGGGTTCTACATAATGAAAATATCATATCCTTGTTTGCTAAGAAATAAAAGTTGAAGGGTAGAATTTGGGTGTTTTTGATTGGAATAGGACTGCATGGAGTATAATTGTCAGAAATAGGAACGAAATGAAAAGTTGACAAAAGTAGAAAAAACTCACTTGGAACATGCGTTTGAGGTCAGAAATGAATACCCCATTTGCGTTCCTTTTTTTTCGAAATACTTTATCCGAACGCATGTGAGAGATGCGTCTGTAGTATAAAATACTGTAGATGCAATTAACACTTGCGTTTTTTTGTATTCCAATACGTATAGTAATACACACGTGAACAATGTGTTCCTTGTATGATACGAGAAACGCATCTCCCAGATGCGTCTTTCATCGTCGGCGCCAGAGAGTCTTCGACATATTAATACTTCCATATAATCTGCGACGAGAGAAGAAGAGTTGCTAAGGATGCAGAGGTTAGCGGTGGTCACACCTTCAACTAACACCATATTTGTGTTTATTATTATTACTAGTTTTTTCAGGCGCATTACGCGGATAGGATAATGCCTAGTGTTTATTTTTAAATAAGTACTTCAAAGTATATCAATACAAGATTATATATGATATGTTCATGCATATTTGAATGTTGAATTTGTTTATTTAAATTGATAATTCAAATTATATGAATGCAAGATATAATATATGAGAGGTTGATTATAATTGTCACTAAAATAAATATTTGCAATTTTGTAAAAACGATAGTCTAAATACTTAGTCTAAAAATGATAGCATAAATAAATACTACTTTTGGTAATAAAAATTTATACATTTTAAATCATATTAATAAAGAAATACGATTTACCTTTAACGTGAACAACTGTGGTGTAGTCTAAAAAATATTACGGGGTAATTTCACGCTTCAATTTATTAGGTTATTTGAATGTCTTCTTTGTCAACAAATCCTCCCAAGTAGTATGATGTGAATGTAAGGAATCTTTGCATGGTAGAAAACAAATACAATATAACCAATGAAATTTTATCTCTTTTTTAATTTTTTGATAATGAATATTTTTTACTGTAGAAGGTAAAGACATATAACTAATGAAATTATCTCTTTTTAATTTTTTTTTTGAAAATGAAAATTTTTTGTTGTAGAAAATAAAGACAATATAACTAATGAAATTATATATCCTTTTAAATTTTTTGATAATGAATATTTATTTTGAATAAAGACATTGTAAACATCGAATTCTAAACTAAAAAAATACATATGTATAATTATTTTGTTGTAATTACTAATTTATTTAATTTAATAACAGTAAGTATATGTTTAACAATTATGCCAACTCTGATTAGGATGGGGTTCGAACATAAGACTTTTCTTATAGAAATTAATTAGTAAGTTAAAAGTTAACGAAATATCCCGTTACAACGGAGTGTGAAATTATTTAAGGGAAGAAAATAATATAATAGATGGTAAAGAAGAAAAATTATAAAAAATTATTAAAATCAAAATAATAGAGGGTAAAGAAGGAAAATTATAAAAAATTATTAAAATCAAAATAATATGGACCATTCGTTTAAGTAAATAATTACTATCAATATTTTTTTTCTTCCCGTTAGAACCTTAACTTTATTGGATTTTATTAAAATTGTAGAAATTTTAGATTACCCGGAGAAGGAGATTCCTGACAGATTAATGATACTTAAGCCTATAAACAAATACTACATTATAACAGAGTCAGTAGTACTCAATAAAAAAAATGATACTTAAGCCTACTATGATATGCTTCTCTTCTCATTTTTTTTTTCCTTTGTTCTTTTTCTCTTCAATCTTCTCTGATTTATATAAGTATTTTTCAAGGATTCAAGTATGAAGTGTATGGGCGACCGCTTCACATGGCCTTGGCCGCCGATCTGTATCCTTCAGCACTAATTTGAGGGACATACTGGGAGTTGGGGCAGCCATTTTCCAGAAGAAAACGATGCCTCGGATCAGGCACGAGGTTTTTAATGTTGAGATGGGACGAGATCTGATCTGCCAGGAATTTTTGTATTATACGCGTTTCCCACTTGCGTCTTCATACGCTGAGGACTCTCCGAATGCATTTTAGAGATGCGTTTCTCATATCATACGAAGAACGCATCGCCCACGCGCATATTACTGTATGTATTGTAATATTGCAGTTGCATTGAAAGGAAACTGCAGTTGCACGGAACAAAGGAAATTCATCCGTTCAACACAACTGCAGTATCCGTTCAACACAGCTGCAATATCTTTTCAACACAACTGCAGTATCCGTTTAACACAACTACAATTCCAGATGGATGACACGACCTCTGTTCCGCGCAACTGCAGTTCCCTTTCAACACAATTGCAGTATCCTTTCAACGCAACTGCAGTATCAGTTCAACAGCAGTATCAGTTCAACACAACTGCGGTATCAACCATGACCCATGGTCCACAGTATAACGACTGGTTTATGATGAGTTTTTTCCACTTTTGTCAACTTTTCATTTAGTTCTTATTTTTGTCAATTATACTCCATACAGTCCTATTCCAGTCAAAATATCAGAATTTGAAAGTAGGTGTAGTATAACTCAAAAATAAATGAGGTTTTAATAGGCAGATGAGAGAAGAGACAGAGTCAAAAGTCAATGCGCATTGAACTAGTCGTGGTTGGCAAATGTCAACTAATCATGATTGGTCTTGGTTCAACTAAATGACTAATCACAACTCCAATTTGAACCAACTACTGTCAGAGCTGCCGAGATATAGAAATACTTTACAGAGAAACTTGGTAACCAAAGGTAGATATATAAAAAATGGGCTACTGTGATGAATGGTCTAATGACCGGATTAAGTGCAACAATGAAAGTTTCCGTAAGCCAATGCCATGGATTGGCATCTACATAGCAGCAGCTTCTACTATCTGCTCATTCGCAATGGCTGTTGATGCGGTCCTAGGTCTCCGTAGCAGAAAGTTGTGGTTTCCTTGTAAGTTTTTCACTCTTAATGCAGCGTCATTGACGTTGTTAGCCATTGCAATCAAACTGCCAATGGATTTGAACAGTCCTATGCCTGGTTCATTCGACCAGTTCTCGAAGCTTAGCAGTGTCATTTTCATGGCTACATCAATGGCTAATTTCATGCCCTCTTTAGGGGTTATGGGCAGCAAAGGTGTTCTTATGAACATGACTGCTTTGGGTATCCTTGTGATCACCCTCCTCGTAAATGTTTCTATCCAACTAGGCACCGGCTTGATCTTTTCGTTCACATTTGAACATGTTTTAGTCATTTGTTTCACATTTATTTTGTTTTGGATGATGAGTTGCTCTGCTTTGGTGGTTCCAACTACCAAAAAGATTCTTGAAAGAAAGTATCATGAAATTAGTGAAATGATTTGTGCTGAGAGTGTGGAGGGTGGTGGGGTTGAAATTGAAATTTTGAAGGAAGATGTGAGAAAATATTGGTTGATGGCAGAGAGTAGTAACCCTCAATTTGTGATGGTGCGTTCCCCCACCTGCTTTGCATCTTCTGCCATTAGTTGTCTCAGTGCTATTGTGCTATGTGAAGCATTCGTTCGATCATTTTTCTTTGATAGATTCTCTGGAAATGTTAATTTCTTTATGGGAAAACGCTCTTCCTCCGATTACCAAGCAACTACATCTGTAATTGTTTTCATTCAATCTGCCAGTGTAGTATTAGGCACATTGGCTCCACTGTTTAGATGCTTCATTGCAATAAAAATCAAGATTTCAGGGGGCGGTCTCAGTGTTATACCTGAGAAATATTGGACAGAGAGACAAATGGAATGGATAGAGAGACCTTTACCTCTACAAATAGGAGGAAGACGTTATTTCAAAAAGGCAATCAACAAATCAAAAGACATGGCATTATGTTTTTGCATTAAGGTTCAGATTGTGACTGTTGTTGCTTGCAAAATAGTGCAACTATTTTGCCTTGCCTTCGTAAGGGCACTCCTGTCGTGCTTTCTTGAACACAAACTAAATTGTAGCCAAGATCGTGATGTCGGTTGCTATGTTCTGCATCTTGAAGGTGAAGATCAGCTACCTCAAGTCATGGCAAAAAACAATAATGTTCTCTCCAGATTCATTCAGAATGGTATTGACCAGCAGCCACAACACTTGGTGAAGCTTTTGCAAAAAATGACTGACAATTTCTTTGGAGTGGCGAAATTCGACAGCACCCAAGTTCATTCTTTGAATTCCCAAGAGCCACCTAATTGTTGGAAACTGCCCATTGTTACACTAACAACCATTGCCATTGCACTTCCACACAGTACTTGTGTCAAAGAAGTAGAAAATTTGGTTTGCAGTGTAAGTCAAGGCCTCAAGTATGTCAGCATTATGGATGAAGTCTTGGGCACTGGAGGGGCATTCAAGAAAGTAAGGGATGCAGCAGATGTAGCATGGTCAGAGGTTAGTTTGTCTGGTAGGTTCTTAAATAAGGACCTTACAGAAACGGCTCGCGATAAAGCGAATACTTCCAGGGAGATTCTAGCAAAACTGTGTGAAATTGCAAGAGATTATGTGAAAGAAAGTGGGAGTCTTGCCAATGACTGCTCCCATTGGCCTAACAAGGTTATAGCAGCTAACTCAATGTACAGAATAACCCAATCTCTGTTGCTAGAACTAAAAAGCTACAATGAACTCAGCACTGAGGAATTATTTGGGCATATATCTGTTATGATTGCTGATATATTGGGTGCTTGCTTAACCAACCTACCTAAGGCTATCACAACAAAATGCTCCACTGTCAGCATTGACAAGAGGGGGGAAACTGTCCAAGATATGGCTCGTGTCATAGGCGAAACCGAAGAGATTCTAAAGATGCTTCAAAAACATCATCTTCCCAGTTTGGCTCCTAAGCAGAGGATTGATATTGATGAATGGCGCCATTTACTGGTGGGCATGAGCCCTTTGGTTTCTAGTAGCTTGTTAAGAGGTCACAGAGCTTCTACTACTTCTGTGGAGCTGCAAGTATGTACAGATCATCAATTGTGACTATTATACACAGGCACAATGGTGTTTTGTCCACTAAGTAAACAATTGCTGTACACTAGTGTCTGCTGTGCAATATTTTTCACATTTGATAGAATATGGTTTAATTGCATTCTTCTTTTTCTCATTTATATAAAGAAACTAGTGTAAGCTAAGCCTGTAAGCTACGTTTCATGTGAAAATTTTTGTGCTAAATATTAAAACAATAACCATGTTAAAATTGTTTAAAGATTTGAATTCAAATTATTTTTGCAATTTGTTAAAGTGGTAAATTCTGAATATCAAATTTTAAACATATTGAGAAAAATATATATTTACTTTTCTCTAATAATAATTGTTAGGAACATGTTTTTAAAAAAAAATTGTTAGGAACATTGTAATTTTAGATTTTAATGATACCAAACAAGTGAGAAAAAATATGTCCCCAAATTATCTTTCAATTTTCTTGACTTAGGTTTTCTCATTCTATTATCAAAAAAAAAAAAAAGGTTTTCTCATTCTATTATCGAAAAAGGTTATATTTAGGAAGGAAAAATACTACCCGGAAGGTAATTATACCGATTAGAAGTTCAATCCGAAAAGTAATCTCAGGAAATTCAACTGTTCGAATAGTCTAAGTCCGAAAGGTACAAGTTCCAGATGGTTACAATCGAAGAAGTTCAAGATTTGAAGATATATAGTTCAAGGCCAAATAGTAGAAATGCCAAACCTTACACCGGATAGTCATTGGGACCGGAAAAGAAAATTAACCCAAAGATTAGTTATACTAGGGGATTGACCTTTTATAATATGGTCAAATCCGAAAGGTTGGAATGTTGGATGCCAAGTTGACTCCGAATAGTCATACCGCAATTGACCTTTTATATTATGGTCAAATCTGAAAGGTTGGAATGTTGGATGCCAAGTTGATTCCGAATAGTCATACCGCAAAGTAAGCAAGTCACCATCTAGGCGAAAGGTCTACAATCAGCATAATCACTAACAAATATATTGATCATTCTCAATCGCTCGATTAGCAAGAAGAATATTACCAAGGTTTCTAAAATCCTAGGTACATATCCCAAGACAGATTTTCCTCATATGGCCAAGAAAAATAGAGTATAGAAAAGCCAAATATTAAGGAGAAGTCATACCAACGGTTGAAAAATCTATTAACGGCAACCTACTACACAACCACTAGTCATTGCACTATGGATAATGACATTTGGTTTGAATTTTGTTTCCAACAGACAAATTCAAATTAAAGATGTCCATAAATACCTCAAATCAAAGTTGAATGAGGTTCTAGTCTTTTTAAGAAAAACTCCATACTATTGCTAAAATTGCTTGCAAATTCAAGCTGACCAGTGAGAGATAGAGTTGTAAACAACTCAAGATCAACAGAAAACTTTGGCAGATTCAAGAACCAGTCAAACACCAAGTCATTATCAGTTGGAGATGAACAAAACCTTTGTGTTCAAACCCAACACCTCTTCATGTTGAAGTAGAAAGATGAGGAATAACAAATCACATCCTAGTTCTAGGCTAAATGTCCCGCGTTGGGATTAATGTTCACGTCGAGTGATTGTTCTTGATAATGTAAATGGATCAGATGTGACAAATATCAATGGGTAATTTTATTTGTACCCCCTAAATTCTATTTACACCACTATTAGGTTTGATAGATTTATAGGTGGTGTAAATAGAATTTGCTATTTGCACCACCTTGATTAAAGTTAGTGAAATATTATGTTTTCTATTTAAAATATTTATTATTTATTATTTATTTGTATTTCTAATTGTGATAGTATAATAACTTTGTCTATAATATTTTTTAATTATTTATTTAAAAAATGTATTATTTATTATTATTTCAAATTGTACTGTGATAGTATAATAATTTTGTGTATAATGATTTTTAATTATTTCTGTAGTATCTAACGATTAATAAATTTTTCATGATAAATTTTTTATTTTGTTATTCTAATATTCTTTATAACTCAAAATTTTTATATGCATTATTTTAATTGCCTTATTATAATAATATAATAAATTAATTTTGAATCACTAAAAACGGTAAAAACACATTAACATCACAATAAAATATAAAAAGAAAATTTCATCCCATTTCAATCCAATATAACATTCTCATGAGTACAACTAGACCATGCATACTCATTGTAACTATTGATCCGATTCACATATGGAGTAATCCATGCATCTACACAATCATATTTAAAATAAGCCCATTGTGGAGCAATAGTAGGCATTGAGTACCCTCCGTCAATGTTACCTTAACATAATGATTATTCTTAACGTAACCAAGGGCAATTGCTTCATGCTCGTACCAAGGTGGTGGGCTAGATCGAAGCGGTAAATATGTTGTACTGCTAGTCATACTCAAAACATGTAGTATCACATTGTATCTGGAAGTAATTAGTACACTCATCTCTGGCATAGTCATCTAGTGCTCAACTGGTGCACATCGATCTAATTCAAAAAAATTCAAAGAGTTATAGATGTTATACCATTCTTGACGTCCGAACATATTGGTATATTCCATCTTGTGAGATGCTAGTTCTTCAATTAAATTAGATCAAATTCTGAACCGTCCTCTGAAAAACCAAGACAGGTAGCTACCGCTCGAAATCCACAATTTTCGTCAGGTCTCACATCTTGCACTTGCATTATGAAAGGATGAAATATAATTGGAAGCTGATGAATATATGGATCTAAAAAATGTCTATCACCTGAAGTTGGTACAACTGAACAACTACTCAGAGCTGGTTCTTGAAACTAAAAAGCATTTGGCTCGGCAAATCTCGATGCAACTAAAACTATGTCTACTAGGATCTTGAGTGGGCATAGTTGGATGATCTTGAGTTTTTCTGAGAGATTTGTTCTTTGAAGTGGGACGCCCACGAATATTTATTTGCATGGCTGACTCACGGACCAAAGTTGTAGATGGCGCAATCAATTCCCTCAACTTTCACAATATACTGAACTTACCAGTTCTTAATTGTTTCTTGAATTGATCCTTAAACATGTGAAGCTCATGCTCAGAACCAAAATCCTCATTGTTTAGATAGATGGAAGGTGATAAGTCAAGTTGTCTCCAAAATATATCAATTGAATCAAGTGGGATAGGATGATCATTGTTAAAACATGTTACCTACTTGTGTGCACATGGAAGCCCACAACTTGTGAGCAATTGACATCTACAATTCTAAAAAATAAACCCGCCAGCTTTTGACCTCTCAAACTCATTAAATATGAGATTGAATGCATGAATTGACACAAATCCACGCAATTCATGAAAATGTGAAGTGTTGAACCGATGTCGAATGACAATTTTGCTTTGTTCAAGACTTGATTTGATTGATATGTTTTGTGACTGAATGACTCGGTCGATATAAAGCATTAATGTCTCCAAATCTGACTGTGATGACTCCCCCAAGTATTTTTTTAACTTGGCATGTTGACTCTCAACTCTGTTCGTGGTGTGATTTCCAAAATTGAGAAATTGATTAGTCCAAACAGATAAAAACATTTCTTTATACGATTTCAACCAATTATCATCAATGTAACCAAAAACACTTGAAAATGTGAATAATTGCATTATTTTCACAAATATGCCTTATTAGAAAAATATATTAAAATATACATATAATAATACATTAATACCTGGAAAGTCAAGCAAAATTTCTTTTAGTTGGGCTAAACGGGATGTATATGCTTCTTGAGACTGAGACTCAACTAGTGCATTTCATGATTGGTAGAATAAATACCAATGGTGGCTTGATGTTATCGATGACCTGCACTTTCTCAAAATACTTCTATAGATATGCCATCTACAAAGTAATCCTTTAGCTTCCAGATACACATTCTTGCATGCTTTCATCAATGCCAACTATCGATCTGTGACAATAACACGTGGGGTAATGCATCCCTCAATTGTGGCTTTGAGACAATTTAATGCCCAAGTATAATTGGACTCATTCTCTTTGGTTGAAGTTACACCAACAATTTCGACAAGGGGCATTGATTACTAATTTTTTTATATGTCGCATCTATCAACAAGACATGTGGAAATGCACGCCACTTCTCCAGAGATTTAGGATAAACAAAGAACAAATCTTCCAACTCATTTGTTGCATTATTAGTACTGCTCTGATGCACATAACCATTGTCATGTAAAAAAGACATAACAACTTGCATTTCAGTTTTACCTACATTCTCCATCATCCGAAATTTTTGGCTTGGTATATGGTTTTTGTAGTGGAAACATTATTCGGATTTTGCCTCTTCACAGATGCTAAAATATCTCGCGGTTTCACATGCATTGCTGACAATCACCTTGCATAAGGGGTGACCTTCAAGGTGCAGTGCAGACTCATGATTATGTATTCCACATATTACTCTTCCAACAACCATCAGCACGCATGTATTTCACATCCAATTGGAATGGACAACCAATTTTTCTTGTGCCCGTGTTTTTTGATGAGATTTTTTTGGTATCGTAAGTACTACCACGGTCACACTAAAATATAATTGTAATATTTTTTTGTCGGGACCTTTTGATCACAATAACATATCCGAGAACTTGACATCTTCTTTGATCCCATTCAATTAAATCTTCGCGAGACATGAACACCTAATAAAAAGTTATTTTATTAATAATTAAATTACTATGCGAGTAGAAAAATATTCTTTTATATATATTTATAATATATTAATATAAATTATAATACGTTAATTATAGTTTTACCATTTTAGTAGAAAATTCGAATGCAACCTCGAGATTTGGGTTCATCTTATCATCATTTTTATTTTCATTGTCATCATGAAGTTCAATTGCATCTTCATTCTAAACAGACAAACGAATAATGACTTTTAGTAATGATATTTGACAGTATATATAGAAATAAATAACAATTCATTAATAATGTTTGACAGAATATATATAAATAATACAAATGAATTTGGATATATGATAAAATATATTTCATCTAAATAATAATTTAAAATGCCTCATAATGTCGTTGGCTTTGATTTTGATCATTGTAACTAAAAAAATGGCTTTGATTTTGGTCATTGTAACTTAAAAAATGGTTTTGATGTTGATCATTGTAACTAAAAACATCTTCTATCCAACCATCCATGACTTATAGATTGTGTGATACATATAAATAGCAGACACATATATATAGAGTCATATGAGTTCACTACTATTACAAAAAAAAAAGAAAAAAAGATAATACGTCGCCCAATAGACGTCGGTTTTTGACAAACCGACGTTATTTGTCAATAAAATAAAGTAAAAGTAATATATATTATTTACAACATCGGTTTATGGCAAAAACCGACGTCGTATGTTTTAAATAATTTTTTTTTAAAAAAATTAAAGATATACGACGTCGGTTCTACATAGAACATGTAAAACCGACGTCGTATGTTTTAAATAATTTTTTTAAAAAAATTAAAAAAATTTCTAAATAATTTTTTTTTAAAAAAATCATATATAGCCTAAGTTAAAGCCAAAATCCTCATATATCGCCACAACACACACATATAACACCAGCGCGATTGTAGACTATAAACAAACTTCCTCCCCTCCCTCCTCACCATCGCCCTGTACTGATACCTCGCCCGCACCGATTCAGAGCCTCAAAGCTTGTGTCAGTATGGTGATCCTCAGAGCTTGCGGCAGCCATATATAGAAGAAAATGGCTACCAATCTGCTCGTGTAAGAGCACATTCATACTCTCCTTCTCCAACAAGAAGATAACTTCGTCGCCGCCGCCGCCGTGATTGAGAGCGCCATTATCCTGAACAGCAACTACTGTAACAGTAAAGACCAGTACGATGATGATGATGAAGAATAACAGCAGCAACAATGGGAAGAAGTCGACTGATCTGTTCGAAGAAAGACCGGCACAGCAAGCTCGTTCACGCTGGATGTGCTGCAAGCCTGCAACAGAACTTGGCGGAGGGAAATCAGAAGTCGACTGATCCAAAAGCTTGTTCACGCTGAGGCTGAGGATATTCACACTCAAAACACTTCCATACCAGATTTCAAGACCGATCTCTATGCTCCACAGAGCTTCCGTTCCATATTTCAAGAGGCGACTGAGCTTCCGTTCCGTTCTCTATGCTATTCACGCTGCTATGGAGAAATATCGCGTACAGTTTTATTTAATTAAAACGAGATACGGCCTCGGTTTTAATCAAAAACCCGACGTTGTATCTCTATTTTTTTAAATAAAACACAAGATAACATCGTATGTACGTATTTAAAAAATTAAAATAATATACGACGTCGATTTTTTAAAATCGACGTCGTATAATTTATTTATAACGTCTGTCAGAACTACATCGCCAAAAACCGATGTCATATGTCCAAAATAATTGACGTTAAAAGGTATTTTTGTAGTAGGGGTTCATTTAGTATTCTCTGCTAGGGGTGGAAATAGGCTAGGCCAAGCTGAGCTTTAGAAATTTATAATCGTTATACCCTACACCACGGTGCACATAGCAATGTGCACCACATACGTAAACGACGTCGTTTCGATGTTAGTGGACGTGGACGCGGACGCGAATGACTTTAGGGAATTCATTATCTATAATACACATAATCATTATCTAGAATACACAGAACATTTGCCTAGAATACACAGAATGTTTGCCCATAATACACGGAATATTGACACAAAATACACAGAACTCATCCTCCTAACATTTGAATGCGCAAACACATCACAACTTGTATTAATTAATAACATGAATACACAGAATATTGACACAAAATACATAGAACTCATCCTCCTAAACATTCGAATGCACAAACACATCATAACATGTGTTACTAACATGAATACACAGAACGGTTGCCTTCTGTGCATAACATGTGTTACTAACATGAATACACAGAACGGTTGTCTTCTGTGCATAACATGTGTTACTAATATGAATACACAAAACAGTTGCCTTTTGTGCATAACATGTGTTACTAACATGAATACACAGAACGGTTGCCTAGAATACACAGAATGATTGCCTGGAATACACAGAATATTAACATAAATATAGAGATCAGCCGAAACGGAAAACGTGATTTCAAAAAAATGGACGGTTAGTTTACAATGCTCAAAACGACGTCGTTTACGTACGTCGTGCACAGTATAATTTGCCCGAAATTTAGGCCTGGGCCTATTATAGAAATCTAAAGCCTGAGCCTGAGCCTAGGCCTGTATGTAGGCTTTTTTTAGGCTCAAGCCTAAGCCTACAGTTGGTCTAGCATGGCCTAAAGCCATTTTCAAAGCCTATTTAACATATAGGTTTTTAAAAAGGCTTTAAAATAGATCATAAATAGACTTTGAGCATATTTAAGGCCTACATTTTTAAGCCTTTTAAGGTATACTGTATACATGTAAAAAATTTACAAAAAATACCTAAGTTCAATTGTATTATTATTTGTTATCCTATATAATATCATAAATAATAAACAATGAACTCACATAATTAAGTTGCGATATTTCATTAAATATTATGACAACAAGAACAGTTAATAAAAAAATTAAACAATAAGAATACATACAGCAGGATTAGTAGCAATGTTTATAGTTGAATCATAATTTAGAATGGGATTTTGAAGGTGGAGGGTTAGAGTTTGGTAATTATATATACTTGGGATTATATTGTAAATATAAAAATATATATTAGGTATAAAATAGAATACATATATTAGCTTAAGTATCATTAATCTCCCTTTGAATAAAATAATAGTAGGTAGGTATTGGGGTTTGTGTTGGTAGTCTTGAACTCCCAACCCTACTTTGACTTTACCCACTTTTTATTTTTTCTATTATTGTGTTTTCCTCTCGTTAGTTTCACGAGCTTTTTTTCCTCTCGTTACTTTCACGAGCTTTTCATTTTCATTAGCATAAATCGTTTAGTTTGGTTTCGACAAGTGTTGATCTTATCCTGGGCGAGCAAAAAAGAACGATGACGAAGATCCAGATCTTTGATGAAGCTTTAAGCTCCCTGAAGGAACATAGCTTCATAGTTATAAAACAGTCTGCAATTCAAGTTTTCTATAGCATAGTTAGAAAAGTTGTTTCTATGTCTGACTGTAAGGAATGATTTACCATTTCATTGATCATTGATGTAAACGTTTTATGTTATGAATTAATGGAATAGCTACGTTTACCTTCAAAAAAAATAATAAAATTCAATAAAGTTAGAGTTCTAAAAGGAAAAAAAAAATATGGATAGTAATTATTTACTTAAATGAATAGTCTATATTATTTTGATTTTAATAATTTTTTATAATTTTCCTTCTTTACCCTCTATTATTTTGATTTTAATAATTTTTTATAATTTTTCTTCTTTACCATCTATAATATTATTTTCTTCACTTAAATAATCTCACATTCCGTTAATATAAACTTTAGTAACGGAATATTTCGTTAACTTTTAACTTACTAATTAATTTCTATAAGAAAAGTCTTAGCTTCGAACCACATCCCAATCAGAGTTGGCATAATTGTTAAACATATACTTACTGTTATTCAATTAAATAAATTAGTAATTACAACAAAAAATTATACATATGTATTTTTTTTAGTTTAGAATTCGATGTTTACAATGTCTTTATTCAAAATAAATATTCATTATCAAAAAATTTAAAAAGATATATAATTTCATTACTTATATTGTCTTTATTTTTTACAACAAAAATAATTCATTATCAAAAAAATTAAAAAGAGATGATTTCATTAGTTATATGTCTTTACCTTCTACAATACAAAATATTCATTATCAAAAAATTAAAAAAGAGATAAAATTTCATTGGTTATATTGTATTTGTTTTCTACCATGCAAAGATTCCTTACATTCACATCATATTAACTACTTGGGAAGATTTGTTGACAAATGAGACATTCAAATAACCTAATAAATTGAAGCGTGAAATTACCCCGTAATATTTTTTGGACTACATCACAGTTGTTCACGTTAAAGGTAAATCGTATTTCTTTATTAATATGATTTAAAATGTATAAATTTTTATTACCAAAAGTAGTATTTATTTATACTATCATTTTTAGACTAAGTATTTAGAATATCGTTTTTACAAAATTGCAAACATTTATTTTAGTGACAATTATAATCAACCCCTCATATATTATCTTGCATTCATATAATTTGAATTATCAATTTAAATAAACAAATTCAACATTCAATTACATATGCATGAACATCTCATTATAATCTTGTATTGATATACTTTGAAGTATTTATTTAAAAATAAACACTAGGCATTATCCTATTCGCGCAATGCGTCTGAAAAACTAGTAATAATAAT
Organism: Ipomoea batatas; assembly: GCA_002525835.2. NCBI lineage: Eukaryota > Viridiplantae > Streptophyta > Magnoliopsida > Solanales > Convolvulaceae > Ipomoea > Ipomoea batatas. The sequence goes on along the minus strand of CM008336.1, from coordinate 29,958,486 downwards.
AAACACAAATATGGTGGTAGCTGAAGGTGTGACCACCGCTAACCTCTGCATCGTTAGCAACGCTTCTTCTCTCGTCGCAGATTACATGGAAGTATTCATATGTCGGAGACTCTCCAGCGCCGGCGATGAAAGACGCATCTGGGAGATGCGTTTCTCGTATCATACAAGGAACGCATTGTCCACGTGCATATTACTGTACGTATTGGAATACAAAAAAACGCAAGTGTTAATTGCGTCTACAGTATTTATACTACAGACGCATCTCCCACATGCGTTCGGATAAAGTATTTCGAAAAAAAAGAAGCAAATGGGGCATGCGTTTCTGACCTCAAACGCATGTCCCATGTGAGTTTTCCATGCAGTCCTATTCCAATCAAAAACACCCAAATTCTACCCTTCAACTTTTATTTCTTAGCAAACAAGGATATGATATTTTCATTATGTAGAACCCAAACAAAATGTCTACACCAAAAATTTGTGAAATGGAGTAAGAGTTGGAAGTAAAAAGTGAGAGTAATGTAGTATTTTCCTTTCTTTTTCTACCCAATTTTTTACAAACCAATTAATCCCGACTCTGTCTTTATCATCTGCCTATTAAAACCTCAATTAAGTTTCTTACCTATAGTATGATGAAATTCAATGTAATAGAAACCTAATATTTAACAGATTGTTATAGTACTCCCAACATATTTAGTTTACGAAAGGAAAATGACATTCTTTTTCCCTAAATTATATGTTTATAGCATTTTTCTTTTCCCTGAATTATATGTTTATAGCATTTTTCTTTTCCCTGAGTTATTCATGTATCTACATTTATCTCCGCAATTATGTTAAAAGTGGTAATTTTTCTCCCTTTTATATTAGATGGACATTTTTACTCTTAAAAATAAGTGTTTCTTATATTTTTTTTCTTCAATAAACTATTACTTATATGTGTGGATGACCATGGCTCGGTTCTAACTTAACCGGACACTGTAGCAACTGAAACAGTAGAGACGATTCCGGTTACGATTTAGAATCGGAAAAAATAAAATAAAATAAAATAATTATTGAATTTAGAGTATTTTAAAAATAAATAATAAATAAATAAATTTTGAACTGGCGGTTCAAACCGAAACTGGAACAATCCTAAAAGGTTCCCGTTTCAATTTATCATTTCCTAGAACCGTGAACCGGAACAAAACAACAATCATATCTACTTATATGTGGAATTAGAATAAATGTGAAAATGATCAAATACTATTGGTAAATGATAAATCGGTTCGATTCGGTTCCAATTTCGGTTTTGAACCGCCAATTTAAAATTTATTTATTTATTTTTGTAAATTTTATTTTTTATTTTTAAAATAGTCTAAATTCAACAATTATTTATTTTATTTTATTTCAGTTCTGTATCATAACCAAAATCGTCCTTACTATTTTGATTTGGTTGTTATAGTGCATGGTTAGGTTCGAATCGAACCGTACTCATCCCTACATATAAACAAAAATTTGTTGGAAAAGAGAAATAAATGAAATACTTATTTTACAGGTAAAAATGTCCATTTAACAATAAACGTGGGAAAAGCCGTCACTTTTACAATAACTGAGGGGACAAATATCGATACAAGTGCTATAAGCATATAACTCAAGGGAAAAATGTGTTATTTTCCCTTTACGAAATGAGTTTTAAAGAAATATGAATATTATTACATAAAATATATCTATATTGGAGATGTGTGAACCTTATATAGATCCCCTTAATTCCTCTAGGAGTTTTTTTTTAAAATTTTTTTTTTATTATTGTTGTTGGTGGTGGTGGTGGTGGTGTTGTTGATAATGATGATGACAACTTACGGGAAAGCCCTCAACCACTATTCACAGGTGCGCTCTGGGTGAAACCTGCCTTGTGCACCTAACAGACAAAAAACCACAGGGAGGTAAATCAGCCTAAGGTGTCTAAAGCTGATCAACTCATACCAAGAAGACCAATAGACAACTCCTATGAGAATCAAACCTGAAATCTTGTGGTTACCAATTGTTCTGCTCAAGGTTGGATTTGTCTACGATCTAAGGACCGAATTTTACCAATCAAAAGATTGGGTTTCTAGCGATATCCAGTGATTAATTTTTGTCACTTGAAAGGTTAGATTTATCCCCGTTTCAGGGGCCTCTTACTGATCTTACTGATCATAAGCGGGACCGTTTCTCCTAATGCCCTTACTCGGGCTAACTAGTTGTAGCTAGTTTGAGTTAGGTCAAACCTTGACCTAGATTACATGGTTATAAGATTTTTCTTAGTCGACCGCGTTTAGTTGGTATAGATTGCCACATTAATCATTACGATGAGTTTTGAAAATCATAAATTATTTGAATGGGACGATTTTTCCTTTTTGCGCTCAATTTACGAGCTGAGAGTCCCGAACGGAGGGACGCTAAGAGACTCGAAGGTCTAATGATAACGAGACCAGGAAGGTCACTTGCGCGGGAAGCGCATTACAGTGGCGAAGTGATTTAGTGAGCTCCGTAGGTCGAGGGGGTTGTCCTACAATCCAGTTAGTAGCCCCCACTCCCTGTGTTGCGAGAATTGTCAACACAAGGTAGTAAGTGACCGGTGCTGATCCGGATATTAGGTATAAGGCCCATGGTTGGGCTTCTGATCAAGTGACCGATGCTGATCCGGAGATCAAGTAAAGACCCATGGTCGGGCTTCTAGGCAAGCGACCGGTGCAGATTCGGAGATCATGTAAAGGCTCATGGTCGAGCTTCCGATCAAGCGACCGATGCTGATCTAGAGATCAAGTATAAGGATCATGGTCGGTGATGGTTTTGTGACCAATGCGTGGCCAGTCGGCGAGCCAACAATACCAGAAATGTATAATGATTAATCGAAAAACGGTCAAGATAGCCTCTCAAGACTCTCGTGTCTCATATTCAAAAGTGTTCCCCCCCCCTCCCCCCACTCCTCAAATGATGAGGAAAGCCTTTTATAATAGCTTTGTTCGACTGTTACATCATGACTCATGATAAATGTGTTAGGAACCTTATGTAATAGGTTTTGATGATACCAAATGTAAATCAGAATCCCCTAAGTCTCG
>CM008336.1:29917770-29954551 GCA_002525835.2 Ipomoea batatas | reverse complement strand
ACCCCCCCCTCTAGACTTGTACCCCATCCCCTTGGGACCAACAAAATGCACTAAATGAGCTAATTTAAGTATAATAAATGCTCTCATTTACTCCCTAATTGTGGTTTGCCCATTGTTCTAGCGCTCTACTTCTCAGAAACATCTGCTCCTTGATCGTGAACACTTCTTTCGTCGACCGACTCCGAGGTTCAGCCATCCGGCAAATCTCTTCTACTCAGACCAACCCCAACATCTAGTCGTCTTCTTTTTTACACTCCTGAACCGATTGGCTGCACTTTTGCCCGACTGGTCTTATTCACTCGCCCAGTCGGTCTCCCGATTCATGCGACTGGCAGACTGGGTCAGTCATTTGCCCGATGGGGACCCCAAAGCCTCCAGGCCGTCAAGTTGGGCTAAACCGTGTAGCTAGCATGAGACAATACCTTCGACTAACGATCCTTCCTTATTGACCACTACTTTAGTCGTCTCTTCCCACCGGAGGGCTCACTCGTCCTTCACTTATGCTCACGCTATTTCATCCGTCTGATCTCACAACTCGGTCGACCTAGACTTATATCCCATTAGTCAGGCTTCCGATCAAGCAACCGGTGCTGATCCAGAGATAAGATAAATGCCCATATTGGGCTTCCGATGGAGATCAAGTATAATCACTAAGAAGCGGAGAAGATTCACCGCTGAGAAGCGGAAAAGATTTCGTTGAGAAGCGGGAATTATTCACTGTTGAAAAAGCAGCATTACTGAGAAGCGGGATATATTCATCGCTAAAAAGCAGGGCCGCTGAGAAGCGAATAAGATTCATCGCTAGAAGTGGAAAAAATTCATTGCTGAAAAGTGGCATCACTGAGAAGCGAGAAAGATTCATTACTGAAAAGCGGCATCACTAAAAAGCAAGAGCGGCATCGCTGAGACTTTATGCTGATACTGTTCCCGAGCTTAATTGCCTACTTAGTAGGGCTTTATGGCGAGATTGTTCCCATGCAGTGCTTAATTGCCTACTTAGTAGGGCTTTAAGCCAAGATTTTGTCCAAGCTTGTTGCCTACTTTGTAGGGCTTAGGCGTCAGGTGGTGGAATGACCGACCTAACCGGGATTATATACAGATTTAGTATGACTATTCCATACGCAAAGCTAGGAATAGTGTAATTTACAAATAAAAAATTGCAATACTAATTTTTTCATTGGTTGGTTAACGTACAAGCTTCGTAATCTTGGTTGTATGCGGGTTTTTTCATAGCAGCCGTAGCCAATACTCCAACAGGATCACAAGCATCGGACTCACGCTAAAACTTGCTTTCATTGTTAACTCTATATTCAAACTGAATAATGGAATATTACACACATTTCTCATAGTCCAATACAAGAAGGGTGATTAGTTTCAAATTTTTATTATTTTTCCATTTTGAATTTGGAATCTATGCCACACTAGATTCTGACGTGTAAATTAATTGCACAATCTACCTTACACGGTTGGTTTAGCAAGATGATGCTTGATCGAAATGCTTCCATTGTTTTGGGATTATTGGTCGTGCAAATGCCAATGACCAAAAGGAATGATAGGTAGAGATCCTAGGCTAGAATATCCCGTATGATCTTCCCCCTTAAAAATAAAAAAAATAAAAAAAATTAAAAAACTCTTGTTTTTATTAAGCTTTAGGATTGGCCATACAAGTGCACCTTGTGACACCCTGATTTTTGCTAAGGAAAATAATTATTTAATTGGAAGATAGTATTAATTTTCATAAGATAAATAAAAAAATTTACCTCTTGTTTATATAGAGACTCAAACCCTAAACCTTATCTTTGAAATTTTAATATCTTAACCATCAAACCATCAAACTCTTTATTCCTTTAAAATCCATTTGAAACCTTATTCTCATCATTACCAATATTATTGGGAAGAATAACCTCGAAGCCAGGGATCGACCTTCATCATACCAATATTATTAGGAAGAATAACCTAGAAGCTAGGGATCGACCTTGGGACCACTGACCAATATGGGAGAAGACTTGACCACTTGACCACAGGAGTCCTTGTGTCCTTTTTTCCTTGTCCTAAATAGACCATGCACCCGCCTATTTATACTACCATCCGCCCTATCTTCGCCGTCCACGCGTACGGCACAGGATAGAATTCTTCATCCACCAACCACGTACCCCATCCCTCAGGTTCCAGCTTACACACACCCCCCCCAACTTAGCCCGCTACGCATGCGCATAGCGCCACGTACCAGTATCCTCGCGGCCACGATCTCAGGCCCCCGCTATCCGCTTCTGCCGCCTCTGAACCTCCAAGACTGCCTCGCTCCCTTCCCGGGCTACACTGCCGCGCATGGCCCTGCCACCATCGGCAGCCCCCGATTCGGCCGCTGTGCCGGTTCAGCCACCATAGGTTGTACCCAATTCGTCTGCCGGTTCAACCACCACAAGCTGCACCCGGTTCGGTTGCCATACCCAGTTTAGCCGCCACAGGCTGCCCTCGGTTCGGCTGCCCCACCTGGTTTAGCCGCCATAGGCTGCATCCGGTTCGACTACCCCTGGTTCAGTCGCCACAGGCTGCACCCGGTTCGGCTGCCCCACCAGGTTCAGCTGCCACAGGCTGCACCCGGTTTGGTTACCCCCGGTTTAGCCGCCACTGGCCACACCCGATTTGGTCGACCTAGGCCAGGTTTACCCGTCGTACTGCCTTGGGTTTCGCGTAGTTATTTCGTGGGCCAAGCCCAACTCCCTAATCCCCGTCATAAGTCCTCCACTTATTTTAAACATTGACTAATGATTAAAAGAAGTAGTGCAGTCCCAGACTCGATCCATCTTTCCCTCTAGTCCTAGTCAAACCCTCCATCTCAATCAACCAAAAAATCCCACAATCTCCTTGCTGCTGTGTGTATGGTGGTAGTGGATGTGAAGGTGGTAAAACGAAGAGTCAAGACTCCCCGAGTGTCGTGTCTCTCAAGGATGGCGAATGGGAACCGAATAGGTGTGGCATTTAGGAAGTTGAAAGGTAAGAATTTTTGCACCAATTTGCACATTTAACCCAAATTGAAAATTTTTGATGAGTGCTTGCATGCTTTCACCTTGTATTTTGTTTGGACCTCAGTCAAGGATCTCTCGAAGTAAAACCATGGAGACACGACATCCTTGAGAGACACGACACTCGGGGAGTCTTGACTCTTCGTTTTACCACCTTCACATTCACACTCACCATATACACAACATCAAAATGGCGCCGTTGCCGGGGATGGCAAACGGTTCTTGAATTGTGTTGACATTTTTGAAGTAGATTTTTAAGAGTTCTTGAATTTCTTTCTTTTTGTTTGTTTTATTTTCTTATTTTTGTTGCTTGTTTGAGAAGTGAGCTATTTGTTATTGTATATCTTGTGCTCACTTGCAACTACTTTTAGTTGCAAATATTTGTTGTTGGCTAAGCTATTGTGCAGGAAATTTTCTCTATCAATTCAACTTAAGCTTGCCGATAAGTGCTAAAATGAATCCCCATGGTTACCCACACCATGGAGGACAATCCTATAGAAATCCTCAACCCCAACCATATCCCTATTACCCCCATTCCACATATGCTTACCCTCCACCAACATACCACTACCCACCTCCATACCCTTACCCATTTCCACACCACCACTTACCACCTCCATATCACTATCCATTTCATACACCCAATCATCACCCACCACCATATGAAACACCACCTCCACCTTTCCAACAAAATTACCCTTCACAATCACCCAATTTTCAAGAAATTGACTCATTGAGCTCCAAAGAAATATCCCAAAGTATAGAGAGTAAGCTTGCACAAATGATGAGAACAATCGACCCAAGCTATACTCCCGAGTCAAATTCATTCCCAAATTCCCACCTAAACACCTACTACCCACCTCCATCACAAATTCGTCTAGAAAACAATACTACCCATTTCTTTGAAACACCATCCTCTTTCTCATATAACACCCATACAAATCCTTGTGATTATACCCCACCGACCACCGATGAAATTGAAATCCTAAAAGCAAAAATAGACGAATTCACGAGGATGGCCAAGGAGGATACGGCTAAACTGAAAGCCGAAATCAAGGGCGAACTAAAATACTATCTCGCCACACTCCGGGAGGAAGGACTTCCACTAGAAGAGGTTGAAACGAAGATGCTATCTCTGATGGAGGAGCTCATGAAAATGAATGGGTCCCGAGCTAACTCCACCATCATAGATGACATCCCCACTTTGGAAGCCAATCCAAGGATTGCACAAGAGGTTGAAAAAGCGCAAAATGCTAGCAAAGAGGTGGATGTTGAAGAGAACGTAGATTGTTATGCCCCGGTGCTTGAAGAAGTTCCAATTTTCGAATTGGAAGATCAAAACGAGGAAGAGATGGAGAGTGAGGACGATGACATTGAGATGGTGTGGGAAGACGAAGAGCCAACATGTGGTAAAATTCCTAATCCTTCTTGCATTAATCTTCTTGAAAATCCTTGTGCTCTTATTGCAAACACCCTTGACACTTGTGTGGTTGACTCCCTATGCATTAATATTTCCACTACATGTGATTATGATTGCTTTAAATTTCGGGAGGATGATTCCATGAAAAATTTTGATTTATTAACATATGATTGTAGGGATTCTCTTTTGTTTAAATATGAGTACGATTGCTTTAACTTTTTAGAAGATGGATCCTTTGTCTTGGGTGAAAGCGAGTTGACGAGTGAGGGGGATGACACTTCATTTTACTCATGTGAGAGTGAGAGTAATTTTTGGGAAGATGAGAGAAAGGAGTGTGAGGAAGGGATGATAGAGAATGATGAGATTCTCACGTTTGATCTTATGGAGAAAGTTGAGTGGAGAGATCTAACCGCACTCGAGATTGAGGAAGGGAGTGAGGAGATATGGTTTGAATCAAATGAGAAGATCTTTGGGGGAAGAAGAGATAAGGAGGAAGAGGAAATGAACACCATCCTAGAGGAGTTAAGGAGGGTGTTTGATACTAAAATTTTTCCAATCATGCATGTTGTTCTTCCTTTATTCTTGTGGGTATTCAAGGATGTTTCCCATCTTGAGACATTCCTTGAAGCAAAGGTTCACGGGACGCTTGGTAAGGTCCCAAAATTTGTGTGCTTCGACGGATAGAGCACACAACGTCTGGCTAGGAGACGTTAAACCATGGCGCACTTGGGAGGCAATCCCAACGTTATCCTTAGATATTAGAACTTTATTTCTTGTTTACTTTTTCTTTCTCTTCGTTTATTAGCAATTTTCTTTTTAGAATAGCCTTGCTTGAGCTAACAATGCAGGTGATTTTGGTATTAAGCCATGGCAAATGAGCTAAACCGGATCAAACATGGAAGGCAAATGCCAGGAGACGAAGAAGGTGATCAGCACTGCTGACCACGCCTGCTCACACGCGTGGAGCCAGGCGTGGAAATTTTCCAGTGCTGATCCACGAGGACCACCACGCGTGTGAGTCGCGTGGACGGGTCCTGAAATATTTTCATGCATTATTTTCTTTTCATTCAATTTTTCTAAGTCTCCCAGGTCTGGCCGTGCCAATAATCACAACTTTTAAGCAAATACCAAAGGCGAGGAGATGATGAGCTGACAATCTTCAAATAGATGGGCAGCAAACTGAAGATAAGGCTGTAGACGCATTGTATGGTATATCATTCTAACTTTTCTTCCTATTTTTATGAGCATATTTGCCTTGGTTCACAAAGGATGAGTCGCATGATTTTGTTATAATGGGTATATTTATATTTATAGAAAATTTATTTGAAGCCCATAATATATTTATAGAAAATTTATTTAAGTGTGGAAAGATGCTTTAAGGCACAATCTTTTAAGACCCTAATCCTTTTTCCTCTATTCCTAATGGAAACATCGAGGACGATGTTCACTTTTAAGTGTGAAAAGGATTTATATTTCTTGAAATAGTTGATTAATTGAGTGATAAGGTATAGGACCTAGAGGGTGTGTTATTGCCAATACTATCTAGGAGGGCTCCTTACCTTGTGCCAAATACGAATGTCTTAAATATGCTTTGGAAGTTACACTTTGCACCAATTTGCACAATTGACCCAAAATTGAAAATTTTTATGTGTGCTTGCATGCCTTCACCTTGTATTTTGTTTGGACCTCAGTCAAGGATCTCTTGAAGTGGGAGTGTTTACCCCCTTGAGTTTTAGAAAGATAAAAATTGCGAAGCCCGGAAATTGAACTAATCTTAGCAGGACATGGAGCAAAAGGTGAGACTAAGAGAGCTTAAAGTGAAAACAATTCCTATTCCCTAGAAAAAGGCATGAGGGGTTGATATGGTGAAAGTAAAAAGGCAAAGGCCACTCCTAGAGATAAAAGCAGAGGTGAGCCATCTAGTCTGGATACGGGGTAACCATTGCACCGTCTTCGAAAAAGCATGGAGATCCATGTGAAGTCGGTTACCCCGAAGAGATCCTGAAAGATGAGAAAAATAGAGAGGAGGTGAGCCACTTCGCTAGGATTCAGGCACCCATTGCACTGTCTTCGAAAAAGTATGGGGCTCCATGTGAAGTCGGGTCGTCTGATGACGTTATCCTAGGAAGTGAGAAAATAGAGTGATCGCCCAAGCCATGGCGATGAGCGGTCCATGTCCCTGCCCTCACTTATTTTAACGTAAAGGGGCTTTGGCGTTTTGGTTGGAAATTGGCTAGAGGGTGAACATCGTTCCCACTAGTCGGATCGGCTGGAGGCCCTTAGAAAATACAAGGTGAAACCATTTTGTCACTTGCATGCTTGAAGGTGTGAACAAAACTTTTATGTTATATCCATCTCTTGAGACCTTAACTTCCTTAGCATATTTCTTACATTTGGTCGGCATGAGTTTAGTGGTCTTGGTAGATAGTGTAGGGAATTTCACCCACTCAACTCCGAACAGCTACACATCGTTTGATTAATTGACAATGAGAGAACGAACTATCCTTGGTGCTTAGATGATTAGAGTTTAGAAAAAGTATGCTTGCTTGAGGACAAGTAAGGTTTAAGTGTGGAAACTTTGATAAGCACCAAGAATAGCTCATTTTAGGGGTCATTTACGGGCTAGAATTGTAGAAGTTATTACCTATTTCATAAGAATATCATGCGTTAAGACTCGAATGTGACCAAAACCTCTAACAAGAGCTTGGAAGATGCTTTTAAGCTATTTTACAGCCAAACGGAGGCCTAAGGCCAAAATGGAGCAGAAAATGAAGAAGCCATGAAGCAGGAGCCTCCCACGCAGCCTCACACGTGTGTGGAGGGGCGTGGAATATTTCCAGTAGCTCCCCACGTAGCCTCACATGCGTGTGGAGGGGCGTGGAATATTTCCAGTAGCTCCCCACGCAGCCTTACACGCGTGTGGAGGGGCGCGGAACCCTAAAAATCTGCTGCGGGAAAATTGACTATCTTGCCCCTATTTTGTTCCCCCTATATAAGGCTCATTATTTCAGACCTTTGGGCATAATTAGATTAGGTAGATAGGTAGAGGAGGCACACCACAAACTTTAGATCTAGTTTTTCTTTCCAAATTCTTCCCCTTTGGGGAGGAAAATCCTCCTTAGAATAGATTTAGATTAGGATTTGAAGATGAAGATTGTGTAGATTCAAACTTCCTTAGGTATAAATTCTCTTCTTTTATATTAAAGTTTGATCTTTTATATTCTTGCTTTGTTTCTTTGCTTTGTTTTAATGTTTATTATGTTAGAGTAGATTAGTTTGGGTGTGTGTGCCCTTGTTGATCTATGGATTGATTCTTATATTTTATCTTTTGATCTTGGATATTGTGGGAGTATAATTGATGATTGTATAGATGATGTTGTTCAATCTTTGCTTCTATTTCCGGCCGGGATAGTTAGTAAACCAAGTGAAGTGAGAGAGTGCGCTCTTACTCACGAGCCCAACTCATCCATATCTCTGCTCTTAATCCGAAAGGATGAGATCCGAGAGGAGTGGTAGGCAAGGTGTTCGATAAAATGCCTCAACCGAATGAGGATTGAGAGTCTGAGTGTGACGCCACTCGGTACTAATACCGTGACTCCCTAGATCAATCCCAAAACCCAATTCCAAGCTACCTATGATAATCAATCCTTTGGCTTAACTTTGGCATGCACCCCTTCCTTTTATCTTTTGCATTTTCTATCCCTTTTTACCTTCACAACCATGAACAAAACCTCCACCTTTGATTCTTGTAACTCTTACCTTTCAACTTCCTAAATGCCATACGTATTCGGTTCCCATTCGCCATCCTTGAGAGACACGACACTCGGGGAGTCTTTACTCTTCGTTTTACCACCTTCACATTCACACTCACCATATACACAACATCATAGGGCATCTAAGAGGGATAAAAGAAATACTTACAATGCGCATCCCTTATCAAGAATTTTTGCAATCTATGCTTGCACTTCAAAACATGGTTAGAGTAAAGGCAAAAAATTAAATGTAGAATTGAAATTATACTTTTCACGATTGGTTTTTCTTTGGTGATGTTGGAGTGGTCCCTTCTTCTCCTTATTTGTGGGTTGCCTCCCATAAGCGCCACGTTTAACGTCTTTGGCTAGACGAAACGTGCAAGATAAAACGTAAACAGAAATATAACTAAAAATATAAAAAAAAAGTAAAGAGATTGTCCACAATCATTTGTTCAGAATTATCAAGTCACAACTCATCATCATCAAATTTTTCTTTTCTTTCTTCAGTTTCTTCCTTTCTTCATGCTCTCTTGATTTCCTTAATCTCTCTCGAAATCTCGTCCAGTTTCTGCATTTGCTCCAGGTGCAATTGATATTGGAAATTTTGGAGGGATCTCTAATCAGTGACTGGGGTGAACCAACTCGGGATGTTGAAGCTAGCGGGGTTTGGATTTTGCTCTTTGGGTTGTGGTGGAGGTACGGACGGTCCAGGTTCTCGGGGTGGTGGAGAATACATTGAAGAATGCACAGGCGAGTACAACTCATTTGAGGATGGGGTAAGGAATGACATTGGTGAGGGTGTGAACCCTGGGGATGTTATTGGCGTGTCAGCATGATCTTCCGCCATCTCATCATCTACCCTCGTTCGCGCCAGTTGTCTCAAGTTAAGCTTCGCGACGTCTTCGGGAGATAAAGGAACTATGTGCGCTCCTTGAAGCCTGTGCTCGAACCAATGTATTTTCATTTGGTGACCCAGGGAGACACACAGTCTCGTCACCAACGGGCCTACAAAGATTGCCCTGGCCGATTCTTGCTGTTGTGCAACAAGCAAGTTCTTGCAAATCGAGCTCATGTTTACTGAGTGCCCTGTGTCCATACTCCATAGCATGAACAGCTCCGCCTTGGAGACTCGATCATAGGTCTCCGGCCTACCTTCCCATGAATGAGCAATCACCTTCCATAAGACTCTTAAGTCTTCCCTTACGATTTGAGAAACTCTCACCCTTGACCCAACCCATTCGACTCCTGGCCTTGAGATCATCGACCAATACTTCCTTGGAATGTCCCTTTCTCCAAAATCATGCCTTAATCTCCGATACCAATGCTTCGACTAGTCCTCCTCTTCATAAAATCCTAGGAGAGCACCCAGGCGATTGGCCGATATGTGATAATCTTGGTTAAAAAGCCGGGACTTAATGGTCGGGCTGTAGAGATCTCCGGCCACTCCTTCAACACTTAAGCTTGCAATAAACTCGTGGACTAGGGGAATGAAAGTGTCCTACCTCCAGCTCAACAAGTTGTTCCAATAAGGCTCTGCGATCAACCTCTCCAGTCCATACTTGCATTCATAATCCTCCAATACTGTCAAGTCGACATATCTCCATTGCACAATAGGGAAATTCAACAGCTGTCTGTACCGACCTAGCATGGTTGCTGTCATCAGTAAGATTTGAGTTACAGTGGGTACTTCAATATAGCGAGTGTTAGCATTCCTCGCACTGTTTTCTTCTGCTGGGGCTTTCCCTCTTTGGAGCCTTTGAGCGATTTGTTGTACAAGGTCATGTGGCGAAGACATTTTTCCTATAACATGGGCAATCAAAGCAACACAAGGAAAAACATTTGCCAATTTAAACATTGATTAGGAACAATATTGCACATTTTAAAGAAAAGATCATAAGAATTCATTGCATGCAATCATCATTTCGATATCCATCAACAATTCTATCATACACATGCAAGAACTAGCTCATTCTATTCCATACTCATTTCATAGTCAAAAGGTCAACATATGGTCAACTTCATCTTCTTCCTCTAGACTAGCTTGAGGTTGAAAAATGAAAGCAACATGAAAGTTAAAATTGGACCAAATAACTAGTGGAATATAGCAATGTAGTGCCTATAGAGTAGGAAAGTTGCAAACTTTGCCCACCATGCTCACTATATCAACAAAGATCTCATCATGACAAGAGAATACCCAAATCAAGCAATTTCGAGATCTAGTCACAAAGAGATAGTTAAAACATGAAATTTCTAGTGTATAGAAGCAATGTAGGCTTAATACAAGTCTATCAAGTCATCCCATAACAATATATCTCAAGAAAAATCTCAAACAAGAAAAATCCATGGAGATATGCTTCAAAATAGAACAAGTTCTTCATTAAACAAGTAAATAGCAAAGGAAGAGTATGTTCTTACCTTGGAAATGACTTAGGATCCTTAAGAAAAGTTGAGAAACTTGGAAGGAAATGCTTAGAAGGTGTATATTTTCAGCTTGGGAGAGTTTTTGCTCGTGGTGGTGAAGAAATGAAGCAAGGAAAGGGTTTTAAACCACTTCGCGCAAAAAGTCCGCAAAAACTGGTGCCCGTCCACGCACGATTCCACGCGTGGTGGTGGGCGTGGGAGCTCTCTGGTTTATTCCCACGCCTGCTCACACGCGTGTGAGCGGCGTGGCAGCTCTCTGGAAATTTTCCACGCCTAGCCACACGCGTGGTGGTGGCGTGGAATGTATGTTGTGCAAAAGCTTAGCTTGGTTTCCCTTCCTTCCTTTGCTAGTGATGATGTTTGTTGATCGATTGTGGGCAATTTGTAGCTCTCGGGCTTATGATCTGTACTTGTTAACTTAACCGAGGTTATAGAAACATTATTGAAATAAAGCTAAAGGAAAACATACTATAGAAAATAAGGAAAACTTAAAGAAACATAAGATAACATTGGGACTGCCTCCCAAGTGCGCCATGGTTTTACGTCTCCTGGTCGGACGTAATGTGGCCTATCCTTCAAGGCACACAGATTTTGGGACCTTACCAAGCGTCCCGTGAACTTTAGCTTCAAGGAATGCCCCAAGGTGGGTAACATCCTTGAATTCCCACAAAAATAAAGGAAGAATGAATTGCTTGGTCGAAAGAATTCTAGACTCAAACACCCTCCTTAGCTCTTCTAGGATGGTGTCTACTTCCTTTTCTTTTTCCTCTCTCTTCCCCTTAAGGATTTTCTCATTTCTTTCAAACCATATCTCCTCACACCCTTCCTCAGTTTCGAGTGTGGTTAACTCTCTCCACTCATCTTTTTCCATAAGATTGAACGCGAAAGACCTATTATTTCCCACCATCTCTTCCTTACACTCATTTTCTTCATCACTCCACTCTATTTGATTGGAAAAATCACTCACACTCTCACACGAATAGAATGAAGCATCATCCTCTTCACTCACCATCTCATTCTCACCCAAAGCAAAGGATTCACCTTTCGAGAAATTAAAGCAATCATAATCGGTAGCAAACAAGATAGAATCCTTACAAGCATTAATCAATACATCAAAATTTTTAATGAAATCATCCTCCCTGAATTTAAAGCAATCATAATCACATATGATGGAAGTATTAAGGCGAAGGGAGTCATCCATACAAGTGTCAAGGGTGTTTTCAATAAGAGCACGAGGATTTTCAAGAATTTTAGCACAAGAAAGATTAGGAATTTTACCATATTTTGGCTCTTTATCTTCCCACACTACTTCGATGTCTTCATCCTCACTCTCCATCTCTACCTCCTTTTGATTTTCCAATTCGAAAATTGGAACTTCTTCAAGCACCGGGGCATAACAATCCTCTACTTCTTCAAAACTCTCCTCTTCCTTAGCATTTTGCGCGTTTTCAACCTCTTGTACAATCCTTGGATGGGCTTCCAAAGTGGGGATGTCATCCATGATGGTGGAGTTGGCTCGGGACTCATTCATTTTCATGAGCTCCTCCATCATAGATAGCATCTTCGTTTCAACCTCTTCTAGTGGAAGTCCTTCCTCCTGGAGGGTAGCGAGATAGTCCTTTAGTTTGCTCTTGATTTCAGCTTTTTGTTTAGCCGTATCCTCCTTGGCCATCCTCGTGAATTCTTCTATTTTTGCTTTTAGGATTTCAATTTCATCGGTGGCCGGTGG
Organism: Ipomoea batatas; assembly: GCA_002525835.2. NCBI lineage: Eukaryota > Viridiplantae > Streptophyta > Magnoliopsida > Solanales > Convolvulaceae > Ipomoea > Ipomoea batatas. The sequence continues at coordinate 29,942,203 of CM008336.1, read as the reverse complement.
GATATAATCACAAAGATTTGTATGGGTAGTATATGGGAAAGAGGGTAGTGTTCAAAGGAATATGTAGTATTGTTTTCTAGATGAATTTGTGATGGAGGTGGGTAGTAGGTGTTTAGGCGGGAATTGGGGAGTGAATTTGACTCGGGAGTATAGCTTGGGTCGAGTTGCTTCATCATTTGCATAAGCTTACTCTCTATGTTTTGAGATATGTCTTTAGAGCTTAATGAGTCAATTTCTTGTAAATTTGGTGATTGTGAAGGGTAAGTTTCTTGGAAAGGTGGAGGTGGTGTTTCATAAGGACGTAGGTGATGATTTGGTGTATGGATTGGATAGTGATATGGAGGTGGTAAATGATATGTTGGTGGGATTGGGTAATGGTATGGAGGTGGATAGTGGTATATGGATGGAGGGTAAGTATAATTGGAATAGGGGTAATGTGAATATGGTTGGGGTTGAGGATTTGCATAGGATTGTCCTCCATGATGTGGGTAACCATGGGGATTCATTTTAGCACTTAGTGGCAAGCTTTCAAATGATTTTTCAACAAGACTTTCCTGCACAATAGCTTAGCCAACAACAAAGATTTCGCAACTAAATGTAGTTGCAAGTGAGTAGCAAGATATTCAAAGATAGTATTCTCACTTTCTTAATGAAATAACAAAATTAAAAATAAAACAAACAAAAAGAAAGAAAGCAATTCAAGAACTCTTAAAATTCTACTTCAAAGATGTCAACACAATTCAAGAACCGTTTGCCATCCCCGGCAACGGTGCCATTTTGATGCTGTGTGTATGGTGGTAGTGGATGTGAAGGTGGTAAAACGAAGAGTCAAGACTCCCCGAGTGTCGTGTCTCTCAAGGATGGCGAATGGGAACTGAATAAGTGTGTTGGCATCTAAGAGGTTGAAGGAAAAGAGTTGCGGGACTTGCTAAGGTTGATGTCATTTGTAGGGAAGTTTGAAAGGTTGGTAGTGGTAGAGTAAAATAAATAAAAGAAAAGTAAGTGGAGATTGGGGCTTTAGATTTCTCTATGTGGTCTATCTTTGGATGGGTTTGCGAGTGCGAGACGTGGAATAGACTAGGGAGTTCGTGGCACATCACCAAGTGGCGTCACACTTTGGACTCCCACATCCTCATTCGATTGGAGCATTTCATCGAACACTTTGTCTACCACTCCTCTCGGATCTTGTCCTTTCGGACTAAGAGCGGAGATGTGGGTGAGTTAGACTCGTGAGTGGCCGCTATCGCGCACACACTCACTTCCTTTGGGTTTGCTACCTAATGTGGCCACAAAAGGCAAAAATCTTGAAGAACATCATCCACACAGGTTCATCATCCAACAACCAAGCAACTCACATTCAAAGCAATAATATTAAACATCCACATAGATCTACCTTGGGGCCACCAATCCCCTATCTAATCTACTCTATCATACTAAAGAAACAAGAAAAAGAAAGGAAATCTCAAAGAAACAAGTATTGAATTAGAAATTGGAGAGAATAGTTACCACCCTTAGAAAGGGGACCTTTACAATCTTGATCTTGAAATCCCAATCTTCAATCTTGCCCTTGGATCTAATCTAAACTCTATGAGAAAGGAATTTTCCCCTAAGAGGGGAGAAAACCCTCTAGATCTATTCTACTCTATTATATGAATTTTCTGATCTATTCTAGTTGTCTTTAGGTTTAGGGCAAAAGGGATTTATATAGGTGACAAAAAGGGAACCAATTTCCTGAAATGGCCCTTGGCCCGACCACACACGCTACCACGCGTGGTGGTGGGCGTGGGAAGCTACTGGAAAGATTCCACGCCCATTCACACGCGTGTGAGGCTGCGTGGGACGATACTGCATTGTGCTTCTTTTGTCTTTTGCTCTATTTTTGCCTCAAATCCCTCTCCAACCTGTGAAATACCTCAAAACTCCTCCTAAAAATGATGTTAGAAGATTTTGATCACATCTGAGCTAAAATGCATGCAATTGTTATAATCGGATGTCAAAACGATGCACTTTTAATCTAATTAATACCCCTTTTAAGTGCTATTCTTGGTGCTTATCACTCCTCCCCTTTCTTCTCAACTCCGCTTAAACTTCTCCTCCCTTGTCAATATAAAGCAGCTGGGTGTGGTTTAACAAATCCTTGCCTTTGATCCACACAAACCCTAACCTCAAAGAATCCTCCACCCTACTGTCTTCTCCTTCGACTAACCACCTCTACCGCCACCATGCACGATTCCCCCGGTGCTCTCGCACCTAGCGCCGCTACGGCTGCGCACACACTGCCGGAGGCCTCGCACCCCCATGCCACCGTTGCAGTGCCTCCGCCGTCGCCACTCGCCCCATCCGCGGTCCCGCCCGCCGCTGCTGGTTCTCTCGCGACCGATCGCACACCACCATCCCCAACTTCGTGCCCCAATGCCACGAGCCGGGACGTTGACGCGCCTTCGCCCTTCGCCGCAACGTTGAGTTTCCCTGAGTTCGCTCCACCATTATTCTCCACACCCCCTCCAAATGTTCGTGCCGCGATCACCACCTGAGCCAACCCCTTCACCGTCGTCGCCAATGCCGCTGCCGCCACTTGCCGGGGTCAGACCACCAACCCCGGCGACTCGGCGTCGTTCAACCACACCCGTTCAACTCGACTCCGCCGTCCCCAGGTCGGTACCCACCAGTATTAATTTGATCGATGAGGTACCTTCCCCTAGAATTTCTCCAGGTTATCGCTACTTAGATCCTACCGTGGTCAGGGGAATAGCCTCAAAACTGTCTCAGGCTGAATATGTGTCTTTGGATGAATGGTTGGGGGAGGAAGTGGAGATTATTGTTCCCACCCCTACTAATAATATGACTGCTCCCTCACGTCCCAACATAGTGACCGTACATTATCATTCGGTCTTAGTGGGTCTACAATTCCCCCTTCATCCCCTAGTTTCTGAATTCTTAAAGGTTCACAATGTCGTGTCATGCTAGTTAAATCCTAATGTGCATAGGTTGTTCACATGCTTTCTCACTAGGTGTCGTGAGGTTAAAGTGCCACCCTCCCTATCGTTATTCTTGCACTTATTTCATGTCAGTCAAACCGAACCCTTCCTGCACTTATATCCGGCCTCCGGGTATAATTTTTTGACACCTCCCTCCTCCCTCAAGAGTTGGAAAGAGAAGTTTGTGTTCGTAGAGTTCACCCCTGATATTGCGCAATTAGGCTTCACGAACACTTGGTATCCTCACATTAGTAATTTCACACCCCCTTCGTATCCTGGTTTGGATGCCCATCGGACTCTCATATGCGATGGTGGGCCCTTCGACCAACGACGTTATCATGATCTCATCCACATTCATCAGCTCAGCACCCAAATGCCCTTCCGTAAGTCCTGATCTACGCTTTTTTTTTATTTCGCTACTAGTGTTTGCTATACGGATAATATGCCTGATCATGTGTATTTTAGCGCCGCTTACTAGTACCCCGCATATGTATCGTGTGTACCGTACCCGGGGCCAAGCAGCCTCTAATACCCCATCGAACGATGAAGATATGGTTGTTCTCCCTGATCCTACAATAGATGGGGGGACTTCTAGTATGATGGATGTGGAGGTTGGAGGTCCGAGCTGCGAACTCGCAAGGGATCCAGCCCCGCCATCCAGCGATTGCCCTTCCTCGCCCCGGCCGATGAGTATGAGCCGCATGAACCATTAGCGGCCCGCGGTGTTGGCACGCCACCTCCCCAGGCGCTGCGTCCTTATAAACCCAGTTATATAGAGGTGATACGACATGGAGTGCAGGATATGGTGCCTGCTGGGAGTCGATTCTGGATGGATAGTAGCCTTATGGAGGCACTTAGCTCCCACCTGGCGGGTGACGTTATGAACGTAAGTGTCCACCCCCTGCTTTTTTGTTCTAGCGCTGGTGATCTCTATATTTATTTTTCAGCTGACCATGCAGGCTCTCGGACTGCACCATCAGCTGTAGGAGGCTATGCGGGAATACACAGAATCTGAACAAGCGCATATGGCTCTGGCTAATGATTTGAGCCGATCTGATGAGCGTTATGGTAGGGTGCGCGCTGCCCACGATGTCTTACACTCGGACTACACTACTCTTCATGAGGACTATGAATATCTTCAGGCGGAGCATCAGACTCTTCAGGCTCAGGTTAAGTAGCGCGAGATCGACCACGTCGCTGCGATGCAAGGCGTCGTCCTAGATTGGCGCGGTACTCCTGACTTTGTCCGGGCTGCTGATGAGCTTGCCTTGACCCGCATGCCTCTCCTCCTGCAATTGTGGTTGGCTACTTCTAACATGTCTAGTCAGCCTATGGTTGACGCCATGGCTGGCTGGTTTGATGTTCAGCACTTTATGGTTCCCCCACCGATCAAGATTTTTCAGGATTGGGCGATAACTCCAGGCGGGAGACTGGCCATGGGCCCCATCGCGGAGACATGGTTGAGGGATACAGACGACGGTCAGGGTCGCATTGTGCATGAGGGTGAGGCGGCGTTCTATTTGGGGAAACAGCACATGCAAGAGCTCCTGTATGCCAAGTTGCAATGCCGTTTTTCTTGCTTCAGCATAGCAGGGTGGAAGCTGCCCGAGGTGTTGCCGCTACAGCAGCCTTTCGACCCCGTGTCGCACGTCTCATCTTTTGATAGCGGGTTCCTGGTCACTCCGGAGAGAGCTAGAGCTGGAGTTACTTCTTCTGTAGCGGTGCCATCTGATCCGCCAGCGACGCCATCTGATCCATCTGATTCGCCACCTTCTTATCAGGGCACTGGTGGCACGGGGACCGGTGATAGCGTGAACCCCTCAAGCTTAGAGGGTTACACCCTGCTTTCGGGTTCGAGCGTATCTAGTTCGGCAAAGGGGTCTACTGCGCCCACTTCTTGAGTGAGGCAAGGAGTGTCCCAGTCGCATGATTAGTTTCTTTATTTTTCATCATTTTTCTTAACTGTACTTTCGGACATTTTGTCTTTGAGTTAATGGACTTTTGTTTTTTATTATTACTATTACTATATATATATATATATATATATATATATATATATATATATGTATATATATATATAGAGTTTTTCGCACTTTTGATCCCAGACTATAGTGGCACTATCAGGTTTGTACCACGACTCTTAAACCTTGCAATCTAGGTCCACGACTATTATTTTTGTAGTAAAAATGGTCCTTCCGGCGTACTTTCTGTCAATTTGTCACCGGAGATAAAATTAACCCTTTCTAACAGGGTTAAAAGAGTGTTTTTTTTTTATGTGTTCATCCCCTGCGAAATAAAAATAGAAAAACTAAGATAAGCCTAAATCAATTTTCAAATTGTGAACTATGCTCTCACCTAATGCAACAATGCAAACCAGTTAGAATCCAAACGAGACGATTAGCCATCTTGATTCTTCCACGTATTCATCCGTATCGGCAAGCAATCTCATGAATACCTGTAGAAATCTCTTCATGTAGCTGCAATGCTTCTCCATCTCTTGAATCTTTGCGGATACGCACATGAGTACACCTGCATATGCGTGCACACTTGAAGTATTTTTCTTATATTTGGTTTGAATCTTAGGAGGACGAATATGGAGGTTGGGAGGTGGGTGGATGCCATTTGTACTCCTGGGTTTTGCTGGGATGCCATTTGTTCTTCTTTTTAAGATTCAGACTTTAGTAGCTCTATGACTCTATGCCTTCTTTCAATTGAAATTGAGTTAATTGCTTTTGTTAAATATTGGCATCACTGTACATTTCTAGAATGATTATCAAACTAATTTTAGGCACTTGTGTCCATATTTCTAACAGAGAATGCTATTAGGCACTATTTTTATTTCGCAGGAGATGAACACATAAAAAAAAAACTCTTTTAACCCTGCTAGAAAGGGGTTAATTTTATCTCCGGTGACAAATTGATGGAAAATACTCCGGAAGGACCATTTTTGTTTTAGAAAAATAATAGTCGCGGACCTAGATTGTAAGGTTTTAAAGTCGTGGTACAAACCTGATAGTGCCACTATAGTCATGGGACCAAAAGTAAGAAAAACTCTCTCTCTCTCTCTCTCTTATATATATATATATATATATATAGTGAGAGAGAGAGAGAGAGAGAGTTTTTCCAAGATTATATATTTATTCAAGTAAGAACCCTTTGTTAGGTAAGATCCTAAGAACTAATCCGATCCGTTAATATTTATTCAATCAATGGTCTAGATTATTTACTAATTTTATGTGGATATTATACATAATTAATTAGGAAGGATATTAGTGTAATTTTGTCCAAATACCAATTAAAATATTATATTATATTTGGATTCTTTCCAAGATTATAAGAGTACAATATAAGGAAGAATTCCAATTGATCTAGATATCTTCATTCTATTGCTCTCCGTAAGAATATTAAAGTGACCAAACGGCCGTTCGTGTGATTTCTGAGAAAGGTGCAGAATCCCAACCATCGACGAAGGTAAGTGGGGATGAAGAAGGTATCAAAATTTTTTTACAGTATACACTTGTGCGTTCTTTAATTTGGTTTTAATTTGAATGCATACATGCCTAATGACAACCATGCGTAATGCTTTGTAGAAGCCTACAATTGAATGAAATTGCATTTATTGTGTGTTTCCAATATAAATTGGTAGGGAATGTTGGCCAATTGCGGTATGTATATTCACCTTAAAACACGTTATAATCATGTCTGTTATTCACACGGTATGGCACACACTAGATAACCAATGCAAGTGCACAACAATAACCTTTAATATTAATCTTAAACCCACTTGGCTTCTATGCACACGCCGCTTTAGGTAAGTGCACACATGGGAAACAAATGTACGGAGAATGGATTTTTCCTAGCACACATCCTGTACCCCGTAGGCGTGATCTCCGTGTGTGCACTAACATGAGAATGAACGTGCCACACAGACCACATAAGCCCTGAGTGCGTTTACCTTAGACTGAAGTCTGTGCACACGCTGCATAAGGTAAGTGCACACACGGGAATCACTTCTAAGGAGAATGGATTTGTCCTAAGACACATCTAGAACTCCGTAGGCGTGGTAACCATGTGTGTACTTACTGGGGTGTGTTTTGAATATTTCACAGGTCATGACGGCTCATCAGCGAGTTCATTCGGGTGTGTTTTGAATATTTCACCAAGTTCAACGAAACATTGGATTTTAGAGTGTGAAGTGTTGACGAAGCCTTTGGTTGGGCAGCGATTTACATGTTTGGATGTAGGTATTTAATTCTACACAGCATACACAACTACAACAGGGTTTGATGTTAGATTGTGACTGAGAAGAAGGCCCGGGATGGTGAAAAGGCGCATAATTAGTTGGAGTGCACATGGACACACGATGTGTGCCATTATGTATTCAATTTTAACAATAATGAAACACGCGTGTACTAAGCTAGATTTGTGTGTGCCATTTACTATGATAAACATATACACATTCTGCTGGGAAGGGAATCACACGTGAACGATGTAAAATAGGAAAGTGAAGCATAATGTGCAAAATTAGTGTGTGCATGAAAGACGTAAAATAGGATAGTGTGCACTTGGGTTAACGAGTTTGTGCCATCATGCTCAGTAAAACTGTTATACGAATTTCCGTGTGCACTTGAGTTAACGAGTTTGTGCCATCATGATCTGAGTTTTTACCCATTTTAGTCCCTTGACTATTGCCTTTTCTCAATTTTACATTTGGACTTTTAATTTCACCTAATGTGGTCCCCTGACTTTAAAAAATTACCCTATTTTGGTCCTCCGTTAGGTTGGGCGTGAAGCAAATGTTAAAACTGAGGGTACTTCTGTCATTTTGCTTGATTGGCGCCTTCGAATACCTGCCTTCACCGTGCGTATTAACATATTCATTCCAGTGGAGGCAATTCGCAGCTGCTCACCAAAAACCCTAGCTTTGTTTGCTTTTTTCTTCCTATAATTTGCCAAAATTTGTTACAATGTCAACACAATGGAGGCAAAGCACTAAGCTTTCTTGTTCATCATCATCATCATCGCCAAGGCAAAGGTACCATTACGGAGATGCAATCTCGACACGAATATGCAATTGTGGCAGTGAATGGAGCATTTAAACGTCTTGGAGTAGCGAAAATCCAGGTCGTAGGTTTTGGGTTTGTGTAAGGAGCAATTCCCTTATTTTGTATTTTGGACATTTTTTCAATTGGACCTTCTTCGTGAGAATTCTTGAATTTGTTGATAGGATGGTGTCAGATGTGGATTCAAGGAATGGTTCGATCCTCCCATGTGTGCCCGTTCGAAGAAGATAATCCCTGGCTTATTAAGCAGTATGAATAGAAAAGATGAGGAAATTGAGAGGTTGAAAGCATTGGTGGTGTCCTCCCAAGAACTTGTAATTGTGCAAAAGTAGGAGGCTTTAGGTGTAGGATTAAGTGGTTTGTGCTTTTTTTTTAGCATCTAGTTTGTTTTATTTGTACTTTAACACATATGAAATTGGTACTCATAGTGTTAAACTATCTTTAGCATGATGTAGTCTTAGTTATTGTAATATTGCACTACTTTAACAATGAAAGTGTGTAAACTGGCACTGTTTTATGAATGAATATTTGTTTTATTGCTACTGTAAAAGTGCACTGTTTTATTACACCACAATAATACTCAATAGAAAAATAAAGCAATGGTAAACTGGAAAGAAGTATACACTCATAAACTGAGGTATCCAAAATACTGTTCATTACAGTTGCATTACACCACAGATTATATAAACTGCAATTGTATTGGATTACAATTGCATTACACCACAGATTTACCACCATTGATACTAAAGTATCCAAAATACATTCATAATGTTCATGTCAACATCTACCAAAATATTTATCACCATTAACTGTAGCAAATTACATCTCATTCATGGTGAAATATCAAAAAGCAATCAACTTGAAAACATCTAGCAAAATATTTCAGCAATTTAAGCCCTTAATCAATTTCAATTGGTTGTTTAGCATTTCCAAATTTGCCTTTATAAATCATTGAAGACCTTGTCCTATATTTTCTCTGCACTCCCTGAGCAACATGCTTCCTTTTCTTTGTTAGACCAAGTGTCTTAGGCATTCTGGGAGGGGGATTTACAGCAAAGCTTGTCTGGACACCATGACCTTGTTCAACACTGTTATGGCCTTCATCATCTTCAAAGTGAGGTTGTGTAGGTAATGGTAAGTCTTCTTGTGTAGGTAATGGTATATCTTCTTGTGTAGGTAATGGCATTTCTTCCTCAGCAGGCAACAGTATCTCTTCTTGTGCAGATTCAGTGACCTTTTGAAAACAGAGAACAAAAATTAATAAATAAACAATCATGTACCTTAAAAAATAAATAAAAACATGTACCTCATTTTGCAAAGCCTCATCCTCATTATGCAATGACTCAACCTCAACATTCAGATCAGTTGCAGCAACTTCTGAACTTACATCTTGAATTGGAATCTATTTAATTTCATTTTTTTTGTATATGTCAGACAAGTGAGCAGTGGCAAAGGTATAAGGTAAGTGTACTGTAATGAAATGCATAACTTACATCAACCAGTTCTTGTATTGGTATTGGAATGGCCTGTGTCCTATTCCTTTGTGGCTGAAGGTTTCTCTGGAAACAATTTAAAGGACTCAATTACATGTAAATAAGCATGTGCTATTAGCTAAAACAATTTGAAAACACTTACAGGTTTTAGAGGGCATTTTCTACTATTGTGTCCTCTTTGTTTACACAAGGTGCAGTGTAAAACCAAATGCTTTCTGCTCATATGGACCCCATCAGTTGTGATTTTATTTTTTCCTTTGGTTGTTTCATCAGCTCCTCTCAACCTCAGTTTCCTTGGCCTGCCAGGTTTAGCTTTGTACTCAAGTGGCAATGGTGCCCCTCTATGAGTTTGAGGCCACTCATTAGGACCAGCCATTGGTTTGATGCTCCATCCATACACTTTCAAGTAATTTTCAACTGATTAGTAGCTGTCTACATAATCCAACACACTGTGTCTTTTCATCCATATGGCACAGATTGCATGTCTGCATGGGATTCCAGATAAATCCCATTTCCTGCATGAACATGTCTTCTTCCCCAAATCTACTTGGTGCTGCTCACCAGTACGACATTTCTTCACTTCAAACAAGTTCAAATCACACTGTAATGGTATATACCCACCTGCAAACTTCTCTTCAACTGCAAATTTCTTCACAATGTTTGGACAAATAGGTCCTGACCATTCACTTGCCTATTGTCTGTTCTTAAATAATCTTGTCATCAAGGTGACCCTAAGTATCTCAAGGCAACTAATCAAAGGTGTTTCCCTAGCCTTAACAATCATAGCATTGAAACACTCACTCACATTATTGACAAGAATATCACACAGGGCAGAAGATGTGAAGTGTGAGCGTGACCATTCTGATGGGTGTTTGTTTCCCAACCACTCAAATGCCTTGATATCAAGCTCTTTCATCTTCCTTAATTCATCCTTAAAGGAATTTACAGTAGTGGCTCTTGCTGCTGCCCACAAGGTTTCCTTAATTGCCTTACCATGAAAACCTGCTACCTTAAGATTTGCATACAAATGTCTCACACAGAATCTATGAACAACATTTGGAATGACCCCATTAAATGCAGGAAACAACCCCTTCTGCTTATCAGATATGAATGTGAATTCACTCTGTGCTGCAACATCAATTCCTAAATCATGTTTGAGCAAACGTAAAAACCATGACCATGATTCTTTGGTTTCACCCTCAACCATTGCATAAGCAATTGGGAAAATCCCATCATTGGGGTCCATACCAGTAGCTGTCAACAAATAACCTCCATATTTGGATCTTAAATGGCAACCATCAACCCCTATAATTTTCCTACAATGTTGGAAACCATTCCTACAAGCTTCCCAGTAAATGTACCATTGATAACTCTATTTCTAAATGTCATTTTGCCCCATTCCCCACTTATTTTTATAGTAAAGTATTGTAATTTGAGTGGAATTTGTTACTTGATTGTGTGATTTTGTGTTAAAGGTATGTTCATCCGCAACAAGTAGAAAAGGAAGCACATTTGATGGCTTCGAATCAATTTTTGGTAGCTTAGGATTCCACTCAAAGAGGGAGAAGAGCAGCGGAGCGCAAAATGGAGCAATAATCAAAGAAAAGCTGGAAAATTGAAGGGACACGGCCCGTGACACGGCCGTGTCACGGGCCGTTTCAGTGCGGCCCAGAAACGAAAGTAACGCAGACCGAAACGGCCCATGACACGGCCGTGTCATGGCCCGTTTGGGTCTGTGATGCTCTGTTTAAGTGCGTTTTTGCTGCAATTTGAGGGGATTCTGAACCCTAGCTAGATTGGACTCTCTCTCTAATATTTCCTTTAGCCATTTTCAGCTTAGAATAGCTTAGATTAACCTTGTAGAACACTTTGCAAGCATCTTTTGGTGGATTTGGAAGGGATTCCAACAACATCTCCCATCTTTATTAGTAAAATCTCTTATTTCCTTTTCTTCAAGTGTTTTTACTTTTATTGTGGATTTATGTTTTCCTTGTTGAATCTTGCTATGTTTGCCTTAAATATGAGTGAGTAGTCTTTCATATGGGTTAGATTTGGTGTTTATTGCTCTTATTGATGCTTGTTAGATGATTATTGCATAAAGGGGATGAACACCCATTTAGGGTTCTTGAGTTTGAATTTGGTTTATTTCTATCTTTCAATGATTAGTGTACAATGATTGTTGTTTGTCTTTGGAAAGTCTTTCATCTCAATGGAAATTGGATGGAAGACTTGAGCCAACCCAATTTCAAACCCATTTTCTCTTCTATGGAAATAGGGGTAGATTTGGGGCTCAATTAGCTTTTGTTCTTCAAGAACTTGGGTTGATACACCATGGAAATGGGGCAACCTTTGTTTTAATCCTTGTGGAAACTTGGATTCTTTTGTGCTAGCATCAAGAACCTAGGGTATAGTTCATCCCCCAACTCAAGTGTTAATGCATCAATAGAGTAATACACCTAATCTAACCCATTCTTCTCAATAGATTTTAATCCTAGTTTAATCTAGTTTTTCCTTTACATCTTTATTTCCAAAGTTACCTCTTAGTTGTTAATATTTAATCCTTCATATGGTTGCTTGGATCCTTATGGGTTTCAAGACTTTAGTGACTAGATTATAGGTAATTAATCCTTACGTGCCATAAACTCCAATCCTCGTGGTTCGACTTTACACCCATTTTCACACTCCCGCTCACATTGCATCAACCATCTTAGAAATCTCTTCTTCCCCCTTCTTCTACACAGTCACTCATTTTCACAATATTTTTTGTATTTGGATTTGATCTTTCAATCTCAAGATAATAATTCCAAAACTTCTTGAAATAATCCTATAGCTCACCATCAATAGAAGCTCTAGCCATTGTTATAGCCTTGTAGGCAACCTTTGAGGTGATATGGAAGTGGTCATCAGTGGCTACCCTTTCCCTAAACTCACTGACTGTCCATTTTGAATTCCCACGTATTTCCTTTTTCCACCTCTTAGCTAGTCTGCTGGCCCTAACAGTAGGATTCTCCCACACCCAAGAGCAACCATCATGTGTATCTGTGAATGTTGTAACCCTCCAACAGTTGACATCCTTTATCCATCTTAGGATTATTGACCAAGGGCATCCACTCTGTTTACACTTGGCAATACACCTAACTTTGTCATTCTTTTCAATCTTTATATCCTTCCCATCTTTGAAAGCATAATTGACTATGGCTTCTTTAAATTCATATTTTTGCCCAAATGTCATCCCAACACTGAAATGAGGGTTGTCCATGTCACAAGTCTTAAATTTTGGCCATATATTAGCCTCTACTTCCTCATCACTACCATGAGGTGTCTCTTCATCAGAAAAATTAACAGGGTAATTATTTTTCCACCACTAGGTTCACCTTCCTGCTCAGTCTTACTTGATCCTATCCCATGATATTCCACAGTGGGATCTACTGCTTTATCAAACATAATATCATCTTGTACTTGTACCCCTACAGTATGATCTTCTTCTTCTTCCAATTCAAGGTCAAAATCAGAATCCTAATTATCACTCTGTTCAACATTTAAGTCTCCAATGTTTATCCACACTTCCACTTCTCTATCCTTATCACTAAAATCAATTAAGTCCCATGCTTCATTATCTGAAATGAGCTCAATCAACCCTTCAGCTACAACAGTATACATCTTACATTCACCCATATCATACCCTAGCTCTATGACTTTCTCTTGAAGAGTCATAAACCCTCATTCATCAACATCCATATAGTCAAAATGATCTATAAGTCCTCCCACATATGACACTGGTTCAGTCATTACTATCCTCCCACCATGTCTAACCTTAAGTGTAAAGTTATTGCATTCATCATCCTCTGAATGATTTAAATAATTAACAAACAGAAAAAAAACATATGAATCAGACAAAAAAAACAAAAGGATAACACATGTTGTTTCAATCAAATAAACAAAACCAATGCAGAACACAAAAATCAGTTCAAAAATAACATAAAGAACAATAGTGGTCCCCCTTGGTTCCCTGTTTTACAAACACATAGCACACTTTTATTATACAATGCTGAAATTGTGTCTAGTGGTCCCCTCCCAAAGCTAAAGCAGAAAAAAACAAAGTAAAAAGCAAACACATAGCACACTTTTATTATACATATGCTCACAACAAATACTCAGTGGTCCCCTCTTTACTTGACCCTATAAAAGACACAAACTGAACAACAAAACACAACAATACACAGACACGCATACGCTGGCCTTCAACAAACGAAGACACAAAAGCAGAAAAAACAAAGTAAATAGCTATTGCGTACCATATATTGGCAAGTTCGCACTCCCAGCCCTTCGAATCACCATGAATTCGTCGCCAATTGTATGATACCTTTTCTTTGTAGTGCATTGTAACTAAGTTTGAGTCTCTTGAGTTCCTTATTGATTGAGTCTCCCTTGTTCCTTGTTTTCGTATGGATATGCTTCGGGGACGAAGCATCCTTTTAAGGGGGATAGATTGTAATACCCGGTTATTTTAACTATATGGTTCATAATTATATGAATTTATTGTTAGATATTATGTGACCCAAAATTATTTTGAAGGTATTTTATTAATATTATTTTAAAGATATTATATAATAATTTCCTAATCTTAATATATATATATATATATATATATATATATATATGGCCTACACGTCTTTCTATACAAATATATATGTATCTAATCTGTTAATATGCCTACAGTTATAATATGTATGTTTCTTTTTCACTAATCCTACAATTTATAATATACGTACAGTTATATAATATATATAATATTCCTGAAATTTATTTTTCCTAAACCTAAAGTATATGTGTATATGTGTTGTACACGGCAATATGTTTATATGATATTAGATAACCCTAATTCATATATTTTTCTACTCTCCCTATGTCGCCATTCTCTTCTCTCCCAAGCAAATAAAACCCTAATTTTCTCCCTATTCATCATCAATTAGTCTCAAACTAGCAGACAAGGATCATCAAGAATTTCTTGTGGGTGCAGTAGAGTTTTGGCTCTAGAGTAAGTATCACCAAAATTATTTCTTTTTATCAATAAAAATATAATTGTTCCTAAGTTTTTATTGTGAATTGTGTATAAATATATTTTGTGTGGTATATAGTTATATGGTGATTTTATGGTATTAAGAAATAAGGGTTCTATTCATTGTAGCCACCGTTTAATTTGAGAAAATTCTGACAGGCGCAGTTTGAAATCAAAATTCGTGAAAAATACTTTTTGAACTCCGATTGGCCTGAAATTTTATTTAGAGATCCTAGACTTATGATATTTGATTTATATAAAATTATTTTGTTATATATGTGCTTCATTATTTCTAGAAAAATTTCGTAAAGTTGTGGCAGCGTGCTGTCAGTTAAATTTCTGTGCAGCGCAGTGTTGGGAAAAATTTCGAAACAAATACTTTTAGACCTTGGATTGACCTGAAAAGTTTTGTGTATAATTTAGACTTGATGTACTTATTATCTGGAAAATTTTGTGTTAAAATATGCTACCGATTTTTCTCAGAAAATTCTACAATCAATGGCATAATTTCTGAACTTTCTGTCAGTTTCTGTTTCTTGTGTCTTGTTGATTATTTGAGTCATTGAGAAGTTTACTTGAGATTATATGCATATGTGTTGGTTACAGAGGTTGGAATATTATGTTGATGGGAGACATATGAATGTTTTTGGAAAATGCATACATTTGTATATGAAATTCAAGTGAATGTTATCAGTAGCCTATGTTTTAGTTGGCTACAATGCTTGTGATTGAATTTTGAAAATCTACCATCTTGGAGTGGCATATGAGAAATATTGTTATTATTAACTTTATAAAGATGAAGGATAAAATGTTTTGTTGGGTTGTGATGCCCTTAATGAATTTTAAGGTTTGTGTAGTATCCTGTTGTGAAATTCTGGATACTTGGGTTAAGACCCAGTTGGTTGTGTAACGAGCAGTAGAAACGTATCCTGTCTCTATACGAATTTTGGTTCTGTTATTCTGAGGAGTGGTTAGCTGAGTCTACCACTAGGGTATTTACCCTGTTGAGTAGTAGTCATTAGAAACGTCTCATGACTACTAGGACTAGTTACTACCCATTGGACTTGGAAACCCATTGGGGGTGTGCACACTTAAGGTATTAGTTCTGTTCCACTTAAATGGGATCTTTGTGTAGTGTTCAGTAGAGTGGTTACTGTTCACTAGGGCTTATTAATTAAGACCCTGCCCATTATTTGAGATTAAATGGGATCTTTGTGTAGTGTTCAGTAGAGTGGTTACTGTTCACTAAGGCTTATTAATTAAGACACTGCCCATTATTTGAGATTAAATGGGATTTTTGTGTAGTGTTCAGTAGAGAGATTACTGTTCACTAGGGCTTATTAACTAAGACCATGCCCATTATTTGAGAGTGAATGGGATTTTGCGTAGTGTTCACTAGAGAGATTGATGTTCACTAGGGCTTGATGAAACAAGACCCTACCATTGTATTGAGATTGGTGTTCCTCCATGTATATGTACATGTATATATTAACAGTGATTTTGAAGATATATTACTTTTGAAATGCTCCTAAATTTTCTATTATGGGAAATATTGATTTGGAAATTATGAATTATGAGTATTTTTGAGAAATTATGAGTGTTGAAATTCTTGAACTGTGATTACTTAGAATATTGTGAGTATTGCTTATTTGCATCTTTATGTTCCAATAATATTAATGTACACATCTATACATATTATTATCTACAAGTTGTGCTCCTATGTGCTATGTGTAAATAGTTATTTTAGGAGGTGAATTAAATCTTACCTAGCTTTGCGCTAACTTTGGATACTCTTTGAGTATATTTCAGGTGCATCTGCATGAGCATGGATTATGAGAGTGATTCGCCACTTCCTAGATAGTTGGTTAAAGTTTCGTTTTTATAGAAAATCTAGAAGTTGTTTTCAGATGAGTGTTGTTGATTTGTTGTATTACTATTAGTTTGGAGATACCTTTGTAAGTTGTAAATCTTAGCCTTAGCGTTTGGGTATAGAGAAATACCTGAGCGTGGCGATAACACCCATTTTCCTTTTGGTTAGTTAATGCTTCCGTAATGATAATAGTGAATTTTAAATTGAGAAAAAAAAATTGAAGAAAAATTTGGTCTTGGAAATTGGGGTGTTACAAATTGTTCACTGCCTTCGTCGCCAATTTCTGAAATTAGGGTTTTTTGTTTCGATTATGTTCTTAATTTTGGGATTACTTGGGTTTACTCGGTGAAGGCAGGTATTCGAAGGCGCCAATCAAGCAAAATGACAGAAGTACCCTCAATTTTAACGTTTGCTTCACGCCAACCTAACGGAGGACCAAAATAGGGTAATTTTTTAAAGTCAGGGGACCACATTAGGTGAAATTAAAAGTCCAAATGTAAATTTGAGAAAAGGCAATAGTCAAGGGACCAAAATGGGTAAAAACTCTCATGATCCAGAAAACTACTATACGAAATACCGTGTGCACTTGGGTTAACGAGTTTGTGTCATCATGCTCAAGAAACTTGTTATAGAAAATACCGTGTGCACTTGAGTTAATGAGTTTGTGTTATCATGGAAATAATCCAAATGTGCAAAATTAGTGTGTGTATGAAAGACGTAAAATAGGAAAGTGAGCATTTGAGTTAAACAATGTGCACTTGGGTTGATAGATTAGGGTGTGCACTTTGGTAAACAAGTTTGTGCCATGATGCTCAAGAAAACTGTTATATGAAATATATTGGATCGAGGAAGTTTAA
This sequence comes from Ipomoea batatas, assembly GCA_002525835.2. NCBI lineage: Eukaryota > Viridiplantae > Streptophyta > Magnoliopsida > Solanales > Convolvulaceae > Ipomoea > Ipomoea batatas. Next base: position 29,924,883 of record CM008336.1, on the reverse strand, counting down.
TACACTCCTTTGTGCACCCGCATACATGTATGTGTCATAACGTAATGACAATATGTGTGTCATGTCGCATTTTGTGTGCCAAAGTGTGCCAAACTACTACTTTATTTGTTCTTCGGAATCCAGTACAGCACGACAGCCTGGGGAGTGCACTGGAATCATATTAAAATTGTATGCCACATTACAGAAGTGTGCCATTGTAAAGAAAAACAAGGGGACAACAAAATAATAATAATAATAATAATAATAATAATAATAATAATAATAATAATAAAAACAACAACAACAACAACAGCAATAGCAATAGCAATAATAATAATAATAATAATAATAATAATAAACCAACAATTTTCTATCATATTAAATATCATAATCCACAAAATTGGTTGCAAATAGTTTAACTGCTATCATTATTGGTGATCAAAGTACTATGCTTAGTTTTAAATCAGTAAACACAAAAGAACCAAATGTTCTAAAGTAAAGTACGAGAGAACTAGGTTGAAAATAACACATGTAGCTAGCTTTGACCAATGGCACCATCACGGTATTCAACTGCACTACGAATGTTCTTGAAATGGTGAACGTTACACTCAATTGACGCATATAAGTCATCCTCAACAAATCAAGACCCCTAGTATAACCCTTTTGCAAACCACAATCCCAAGCAAATCACGCCACCGCATCTGCATCCTCATAGGGATGAACCTCCATATAACAGCCCCATAATCAATATAAACCTCATCATCGAGGAACACAGATAACAAGTCTTTCTGTCAAAGGGCAAAAAAGTGATATAAAGCACGACCAAAAAAATAAGACCCCAAACTCAAACATTACGGGAATAAAAAACAAAAGGAGAATGTCAAACAGTAAGCATCTGTCTGTGCACTTAGTAAGATCCATGTAAGCCATCATGTACGACCTATCAGACCTGTGTATGCCAACAACGTTTGTGCCATTATAGAAAAGTGTGTGCTATAATGCTTAACATCACTGAAAATATGGATAAGGGGGGCCAAAGACAAATCAAAACACAAATGGCAATCAACCACATACTAACACATCAAGAAGACAGAACCCATAAAATTTATACTCAAATACATACCTATGAAAACAACTAGAAACCCATAAACCTAGATGGCACAATCGTCTGGGTAAATATGCACACACAAGTAAGAGCACACCCAATGGTTAATGTAGACACAAGTGAACACACAACAGTACTAGGTGTTGTATAATAAAAATATAAAATATTTGTATCCACGGACGCAATATTTATGCCAGTAATAGAATGTAGTGTTGGAAGATTGCACTAAAATGGCATTTTAAGTGGCCATTTTGTGGTATAAATATATGTGGGTCCACTTCCGATTTTGGGTTGGGTCAAAGTGGATTCGGGTTCTTCGTTCTTAGACGAAGAGATTGATATATTATACGCTCAAAATGGATAATGGGTGAATGAGAAATGGATTCTCAAAGTAGACCCATTAGAGATGGAATTCAAGTGTGGAAAAGCTTATGTAGCTTTGTCCCACATTGGTTTGGAATGAACCTTTGCACCACTATATATACAAGGGTCTTATTATGACTAAGTAACTTGTATAGCATAGAGGCTCTCTCTCGCGCGCAAGGGGGGTGCAAATCAAATCCCAAACTGAGCCTGAAAAGGCTTGACTCGTGTACGCCGGCACCTGCGGGCGGGCTAAGTTATGCTACATTTTCGAACGGGTTTTCCATCTGTGAGATCGAACTGATCTCTCGTTCGAGACATCACACGAACTGACCTCTCGAGAGGTAATCCGATGTCTCGAACTATGTTTCGAACCAAGTCGCTCGAGTGCGATATCGCGCAGCCCGGGTTGGCCCGCGCATTCGATGTCTCGCGGACCAATCTTATGTCTCGAACTCGATCTCTCGAAGGTACGCGGACATAAACGATGTCTCGAACAGCGACTTTGGTGACCTCTCGATTGCGACCGTTCACCAACTGGATCCGTTCAGAAATGACTCTTAATATTACGGAATTAATATGATTAATTCCAATCATTATTTCAGAGTTTATTTCATGTTTAATTGGATTAGTAGTGGGTGTAAATAGGTTGCTAGTGGGTGGAGGTTACGAATGGGAATTAATTGCCAGATTTAATGCAATGATCCCATCCTTCACTATATATTCGTTGTGAGAAGCAGGTGTGCATATACACACACACCAAGAACACACGGATACACTGTTTTCCCTCAAAACCCTACTCATATTTCCTTCAAGCCATCTCCGTTCATCCCGCGTTTTAGTTCGCCGGGCTCCAAGTTTGTGTGCTCAAACGCAGGAGTCAGAGTAAGTTTTATCCTGGGAAACCTAGGCCGCAACGTTCCAGCACCCTGGGAAGCGGCAAATAAGGTTTTAAGGAAAGTGGCAACGCGACTCGTACTTACAACCGCCCCTAGTTCGTTCAAGTTCAACCCGTCGTCCTCCAAGGCCACTCAACCCAGCATGGTTTGTTTCTCTTGTAATTGTTTAATCCTACATGGATTATTTCTCCTCTCTTTGTAATCTGTTTAGTGTTGTTTTCCATTTCCTTGTTTTTTTTCCTTGTATTTACGAGATTGTCAGGAGTATATTTCGTACAATCTTAAAACCTTAATTCTGCTTCTACTCCTTCTGGTTCTCGGATTTCTGGAAAGAAATGGAAAACATGTTGCCAGTAGCCAACCTTGGGGATGAAAATCCTAATGTTGTCGAAAAGAACAGTGGGGGAACGGCAACAATGTTGCACATTCCTAGGCACCAGTGAACGTAGGTTCACAAGGGGGTGTCAGTTCGGATGGGTATATCCCCACAATGAGGGTACCTACGGTACCGAGTGGTTCGGCTAAAAAACCAGACAAGTTTACGAGGGCATTCTTTAACAGATGGCAGCAAAAGATGCTGTTCTATCTTGCTACTCTCGGCTTGTCAAGGTTCTTGACCGAGAAAGTTCCAGTGATTAAGGAACAAGATCCCCAGTCAGTAATGGCAGTTGGGTTTTGGAAGGATTCTGACTTCCTTTGCCACAACTACATTCTGAATGGGTTGTGTGATTCCCTGTATGATGTTTATCGCAAGATAAGCACGGCTAAGGCACTGTGGGAAGCTTTGGACCACAAGTACCGAAGCGAGGATGCCGGAGCAAAGAAATTTGTTGTTGGCAGGTTATTTGATTTCAAAATGGTGGATTCAAAAACTGTGCTGAGTCAAGTTGAAGAGTTGCAATTGCTCTTTGACGAGATTCGTGACGAGGGCATGCCAATCAGTGAAGCCTTCCAAGTGGCGTCCATGATCCACTTGCTGCCTCCGGGATGGAAGGACTTCAAGAACTACCTGAAGCACAAGCGAAAGGAGATGAGTCTGGAGGACCTGATCCAGCGACTTCGTGTTGAGGAAGGGAACAGGATTAGCGACGGAAGAGGACCTCTCGTGGGAGGTGCCAAAGCCAACGTGGTGGAACTCGGGCAAAGCTCCAAGAAGGCCAAGAAGGGCAAGAAAAAGCTGGGTCCGAAAGGTGGTGTTTCCAAGGGCAAATTCCCAGGGAAATGCTACAATTGTGGCAAGATGGGCCACAAGTCCATGGAGTGCAAGGCTCCAAAGAAAAAGAACAAGGGTTCTGAAGCCAACTTGGTTGGTGATGTGAGCCAAAAGGTGGCTGAGATTAACCTCTCGGCTATGGTCACCGAGGTGAACTTGGTGGGTTCCAACCCACGCGAATGGTTCATCGACACTGGTGCAACTAGGCATCTGTGTTGCAACCGGGGTATGTTCAGTACCTTTGAAGCCATTGAGGGTGAAAAGGTCTGGATGGGAAACTTTGCTCAGTCCAATGTTGAGGGCGTGGGTAAGGTGATTCTGAAGATGACTTCCGGGAAGGAACTAACATTGAATAATATTTTGTATGTTCCGGACCTTAGGAAGAATCTTGTTTCTGGCTCATTGTTGAACAAGCATGGATTCAAGATGGTCTTCGAATCGGACAAAGTAGTTTTGTCAAAATTAGGGATGTTTGTAGGTAAAGGTTATGTAACTGACGGGCTTTTTAAGCTCAATGTAATGCCTATTATCAATAAAAGTAAAGTTAATTTGGCTTACTTGCTTGAGTCTTCCAATTTGTGGCATGGTAGACTAGGTCATGTTAATTTTAATTCTATGCGTAGATTAATTAGCATGAACCATATTCCTAATTTTCAAGTTAATACAAATAAGTGCGAAATTTGTGTTGAGGCAAAACTAACGAAAGCTCCCTTCAAATCGGTTGAAAGGGAAACCGAGCCACTAACTTTGGTACATAGCGATTTGTGCGATTTTAGATCGATTCAAACGAGAGGTGGTAATAAATATTTTATCACGTTTATCGATGATTGCACACGATTTTGCTATGTGTATTTGCTAAAGAGCAAAGAGACGAAGCCAAGGAAAAATTCATTCTTTATAAGGATGAAGTGGAAAACCAACTTAATCGAAAGATTAAAAAGGTTAGAACCGATAGAGGTGGCAAGTACGAAGTACCTATCTGTGACTTCTGTGCGAGTGTTGGAATAATACACGAGCGTACTGCACCTTAAGCACCTCAATCGAATGGTGTTGCCGAACGTAAGAATCGTACATTGAAAGAGATGATGAATGCGATGCTTATAAGTTCGGGCCTACCTCAAAGCATGTGGGGTGAGGCGATTTTGACAAGTAATTACCTTTTGAATAAGGTACCTCACAAGAAGCTCGATAAGACTCCTTATGAGCTGTGGAAAGGTAGGAAACCTTCTTACCAATACCTCAAAGTGTGGGGTGTCTTGCCAAAGTTTTGGTTCTAACACCTAAGAAAATAAAGATAGGTCCAAAGACGGTGGATTGTATCTTTATTGGATATGCACACAATAGTAGTGCTTATAGGTTCTTAGTACACGAGTCCCATAATCCGGACGTACATAAGAACACTATACTCGAATCAAGGAATGCAAGTTTCTTTGAAAATGTATTTCCTTGTAGGTCTGATGAAAGACCAAGTACATCATCTCGAGAGGTCGACAGACCAAGTACGTCACTTCGAGAGGTCAACATACCAAGTATGTTACTTCGAGAGGTTAATGGACCGACTATGTCACTTCAAGAGATGGACGGACCAGGTACATCACTTCGAGAGGTTGATGTTGCTATGGACAATGATGTCGGGTATTCTGAGGAAGAACCCGAGCTTGAGCCGAGACATAGTAAACGGGCGAGAGTTGAGAAATCATTTGGTCCCGATTTTCTAACTTACTTGTTAGAGTATGATTCGAATACTCTAACTTGTTTGATAGAAAATGAACCAGATTTTCTCTCTTGTTTGATTGAAAACGAACCTCAGACTTATAAAGAAGCTGTGACTTCTACAGAGAGTCCAATGTGGAAGGAAGCGATCAAAAGTGAAGTGGATTCTATCCTACAGAATCACACTTGGGAACATGTTGATCTTCCTCCAGGTTGTAAACCTTTAGGATCCAAGTGGGTGTTTAAAAGGAAAATGAAACCGGATGGTTCCATCGAGAAGTATAAGGCTCGACTTGTAATCAAGGGTTACAAGCAACGAGAAGGCCTCGATTACTTCGATACGTATTCTCCTGTGAGGAGAATAAACTCCATTAGGATGATCCTTGCCATAGCCGCATTGCGGAATTTGGAAGTTCATCAAATGGATGTGAAAACAACTTTCTTAAATGGCGAGTTAGATGAGGAAATCTATATGCACCAACCCAAAGGGTTTGTGGTTCCGGGCCAAGAAAAGAAAGTATGTAAATTAGTTAAATCACTTTATGGTTTGAAACAAGCGCCTAAGCAATGGCACGAGAAGTTTGACCATTCGATGTTAACTAATGGGTTCAAAATAAACGAAAGTGACAAATGTATCTACGTTAAGGAAACAGTAGACGACTATGTCATTCTTTGTTTATATGTTGATGATATACTCATCATTGGTAGTAATGATCGAATGATCAAGTCTACCAAGAACATGTTAAATGCAAGATTTGACATGAAGGATATGGGTTTGGCTAATTTAATCCTCGGGATTAAAATCATTAAAAGACCTGATGGTCTTGTGTTGAGCCAGAAAATTTAACAAGGATGATAATCAATTGGCTAAAACACCATTTGATACAAACTTTCAACTGACCAAAAACCACGGACAGTGTATCTCTCAAGTGGAGTATGCTCGGGTTATCGGTAGCTTGATGTATCTTATGAGTTGTACAAGGCCGGATATTGCCTTTGCTGTTAGTAAACTTAGTAGGCATACTAGCAATCCCGGTGAGATGCACTAGAAGGCAATAGTAAGGGTTATGAGATACTTGAGGTATACTCGTGATCTCAGACTGCACTATGTAAGATATCCTGCTGTACTCGAAGGGTATAGCGATGCAAGCTAGATATCTGACATTAAGGATTCTAAGTCCACGAGTGGTTATGTGTTTACACTAGCCGGTGCAGCCGTTGCATGGAAATCTTCCAAGCAAACAGTAATAGCTAGGTCTAGAATGGAATCAGAAATGATTGCCCTAGACAAGTGCTGTGAAGAGGCTGAATGGCTACGCCATTTTTTGGAAGATATTCCAAGTTGGGAAAGACCTGTACCTCCAATTTGTGTGCATTGTGATAGTCAAGCAACAATTGCGAGAGTAAAGAGTCAGATTTATAATGGTAAGTCTAGACATATGCGTCGTAGACATAACACCATTAAACAACTCCTCGCAACTGGTGTTGTCTTGATTGACTTCGTGAGGTCAATAGACAATACAGCGGATCCGCTAACCAAAGGGTTAAGCAAAGAAGTTGTCGAGAAGTTGGCACGAGGAATGGGTCTAAAGCCTTTGGACTAAAAATTCCATAGTGGATACCCAACCTAGCTGGCATCTAGGTTCAATGGGACAACTAAATTATGGAATAGCATGTCACTGTGGGTGTAACACCCCGATTTTCAACACTTACACTTATTACAAATCCGTAATAATACATCAGCGGAAGCATACATCTTACAGCAGAAAACCGGGTGCTACCGCCACACCTAGAGCGAATTCTATCACCTCTTAGACAGACTCCACTCTAAGTGCACAGGC
>CM008336.1:29900287-29917042 GCA_002525835.2 Ipomoea batatas | reverse complement strand
GTGGAAAATAATCCAGAAAGAATAATTTCCGAAACCACAAATTTATTCCAGTCAAAAGCTTCAAATCGGGCTAGGTTCAGTACACTGCGAAATTTCGCGGTGTACGATCACCAATAAATTTTCGCTGCTATGAGCTAATCTAATAAAATAGGAAATTCCAGAATAATAGTAGGGTGTCTAAAAATCCATCTCTTAGGTCAAACGGGTTCGAATACTAGTTCCTAAAATTATTACGGTTCGTGACCGGTACGTACGATCGCAGCTTAATAACAACTATACTCACTTATAAAAATTTCCTTGACATATCGGAAGATCTTCTGATGAAAAATACGGGGTATTACACTCTACCCCCCTTAAAAGAGTTTCGTCCCCGAAACTTCCTTCTTATCATCTACGGTCTCAAAAGACTATCACTATTCCCCAAAAGTTCAAACTTAGATCTCAACCTTAAGCTCTGATACCAACTTGTAACACCCCGATTTTCTGTTGATATGATGTAAGAGCTTCCGCTGATGTATTATTACGGATTTGTAATAAATCCAAGTTGTGAAAATTAGGGTGTTACAAAATACCACCATATACACACCTAACATATATAATTAACCCCTAACTTAGGTACACAACATGATCAAGACACACAAATAGTTCACAACTTGCAACAATTTCAAGAAATGGCAATTAATTCACCATAGACCTATTTTGAGTAGCCTTGATCCAAATAAAGGGGTAACTTACCTTTAAAAATGAATAGAATCACTTAGGAAGTGTTGGATGAACTTTCCCCCAAATCACTTTGAAACCCTATGGTTGGGATCAACACCATAACAACAATATTTTAAGAAATTGAAGCTAGAATATGGATATAGAAACAACAAGGAACATTTCTACCGGATTAGAATTAAATTTTACCGGTAAAAATTGGTAGAATAGTTGAAGGTTGAAGCTTGGAGCTATGGAGTTTTTTTCTTCCCTTTCTTCTCCTCTCTTACGATTTGGAAGGGAAAATGGGAAAGAAATGAAGACAAAGCTCCCTTATATATATCCCTTATGTGATAAGTTTGGGAAAAGAAATAATAAAATAATAAAATATCTCCACAACATATCAGTTGGGGTCCAAACAGATAAGGTTTCGGTGGAAAATAATCCAGAAAGAATAATTTCCGAAACCACAAATTTATTCCAGTCAAAAGCTTCAAATCGGGCTAGGTTCAGTACACTGCGAAATTTCGCGGTGTACGATCACCAATAAATTTTCGCTGCTATGAGCTAATCTAATAAAATAGGAAATTCCAGAATAATAGTAGGGTGTCTAAAAATCCATCTCTTAGGTCAAACGGGTTCGAATACTAGTTCCTAAAATTATTACGGTTCGTGACCGGTACGTACGATCGCAGCTTAATAACAACTATACTCACTTATAAAAATTTCCTTGACATATCGGAAGATCTTCTGATGAAAAATACGGGGTATTACAGTGGGGGTCCCCGGACTCCCTACCACTCCTCGTTAAAACAGTGACTCCTGATCGAGGCTAGCACACTAGTGCTTTAATGATTCGATTGTCATTTGATAAATGCTGTGTATGCAATGTCAAGTGGACATATGTTGAGTTGCGGGAAACTAGAGAAAAGAATCACCTATGTGAGAGAGAAGTGAGGGTCGCTTCAAAGGAGAATTGAAGGGGCTTAATTCTTTAGAAACTCTTGCAGAACCAGGACCGGTGTCCCACGACCAAAATGGGCACAATCATGAGAAAAAAACATGGTTGGAAGGTTCCTGTGTGAGGTTTGTCAATGTCTACACAAACGGCAGTCGGTTCAAAGACATCGCGTTCTACCGTACAGCTAGTAGAGTACATAGATCTCATGAGGCAAGGTTCAAAGGGTTACACCTACCTTTCCTACGCAGGAATCAACAGTTGAACGCAGTTGTTTCTGTTTTCAAAATACCCTTAAAAATCACATTTTCATTCATGTGGGGGATTGTTGGAAAATTGCACTAAAATGGCATTTTAAGTGGCCATTTTGTGGTATAAATATATGTGGGTCCACTTCCGATTTTGGGTCGGGTCAAAGTGGATTCGGGTTCTTCGTTCTTAGACGAAGAGATTGATATATTATACGCTCAAAATGGATAATGGGTGAATGAGAAATGGATTCTCAAAGTAGACCCATTAGAGATGGAATTCAAGTGTGGAAAAGCTTATGTAGCTTTGTCCCACATTGGTTTGGAATGAACCTTTGCACCACTATATATACAAGGGTCTTATTATGACTAAGTAACTTGTATAGCATAGAGGCTCTCTCTCGCGCACAGGGAGGGGTGCAAATCAAATCCCAAACTGAGCCTGAAAAGGCTTGACTCGTGTACGCCGGCACCTGCGGGCACGAATGTCGTTCGGAAAATTGGCCGGCCTTGCGGGCTAAGTTATGCTACATTTTCGAACGGGTTTTCCATCTTAGACCACATGAGATCGAACTGATCTCTCGTTCGAGACATCAAACAAACTGACCTCTCGAGAGGTAGTCCGATGTCTCGAACTATGTTTAGAACCAAGTCGCTCGAGTGCGATATCGCGCAGCCCGGGTTGGCACGCGCGTTCGATGTCTCGCGAACCAATCTTATGTCTCGAACTCGATCTCTCGAAGGTACACGGACATGAACGATGTCGCGACCGTTCACCAACTGGATCCGTTCAGAAATGACTCTTAATATTACGGAATTAATATGATTAATTCCAATCATTATTTCAGAGTTTATTTCATGTTTAATTGGATTAGTAGTGGGTGTAAATAGGTTGCTAGTGGGTGGAGGTTACGAATGGGAATTAAATGCCAGATTTAATGCAATGATCCCATCCTTCACTATATATTCGTTGTGAGCAGCAGGTTTGCATATACACATACACCAAGAACACACGGATACATTGTTTTCCCTCAAAACCCTATTCATATTTCCTTCAAGCCATCTGCGTTCATCCCGCGTTTTAGTTCGCGGGCTCCAAGTTTGTGTGCTCAAACGCAGGAATCGGAGTACGTTTTATCCTGGGAAACCTCAACGTTCCAGCACCCTGAGAAGCGGCAAATAAGGTTTTAAGGAAAGTGGCAACGCGACTCGTACTTACAACCGCCCCTAGTTTGTTCAAGTTCAACCCGTCTTCCTCCAAGGCCACTCAACCCAGCGTGGTTTGTTTCTCTTGTAATTGTTTAATCCTACGTGGATTATTTCTCCTCTCTTTGTAATCTGTTTAGTGTTGTTTTCCATTTCCTTGTTTTTTTTTCCTTGTATTTCCGAGATTGTCAAGAGTATATTTCCTACATGTAGCACTAACTTCTAACTCCCATGCACCTAGGTTGATCTGTGTGTGCCATTATAAGTTTAATTATAATAATTATAACCCGAACAAACAAGGTTTATATTATACCCACCTGTGTGCACTTGCGTAATAATATATGTGTCATATTGCATTGTGTGTGCCAATTAGAGATGTGTCTGCCCTGGCCAAATGAACAAACCTACTAGTAGATCGTAAACCCAGAAACCAGAATTATGCTACCAACAGCATGTTGCATCAAGATTAGATGTTGTGCACTTACGGTAAACTATGTGTGCCAACTGGAGATGTGTGTGCCCAAAGGAGGAAAGAATCTTGAATAGGATGAAATTCCCCAACAAAGTGAAAAAGAATTGATAAAAAAAAAACAACGATTGTTTGGACCCTTTCAATGAATCCAACCAATGGAAAAATCAGACAACACTACAACTTAGGGTTCCAATCACAGGAAGCCGCATTAAAAAAAAAAACAAAACAAAACCAACCTTGAATAGTGGCCGAGCTCGCCGCAAGACATGGCAACTTAGGGTTCCGATCACCATCTCCAGCCATCTCAGACGAAGCGTAGAGCGTGATCGACAATGGTTGCAAGGCGTTCCGAAGAGGGAGCAGGGAATGGATTGAAAGAGAAGTCTGCAAACAGTCAGAAAGCTCCAGTTTAAAATGTTTTAAATTTGCAAAAAATACTGACCTCTCACCTGTGCAAAACCTGATCGGACTAAACTACCCCTACTCGCCCAAAAAAATTGCCAAACCACCGTAAAACTTTAATTTTAAAATAATTAAATACACACCGTAGATTGATTTAAATAAATGGCTTAGATTAGTTCCTATGTTCCAATCTAAAGATGAGTTCTTATACGATTCTTATTCTATATATATATATATATATATATATATATATATTGACTTTTGCACGCCGGGTTACGTGCCGTATCCTGCATGCCCGGGTGGAGTTATGTACCTGCTGGGTTTAGGGATCGCGTCCCCTTACCCAGAGGTACATGTGAGTGCGTGGGCCGCCTGCTACTTCATGTTGGCATCGTGCACTCTTTTTTATTTTTTTTAACTTTTGCACGCCGGGTTGCGTACCTTACCCTTCATGCCCGGGTAGAGTTATGTACCTGCTGGGTTTGGGGATCACGTCCCCTTACCCAGAGGGGTATGTGAGTGCGTGGGAAACCTGCTACTTCATGCTGGCACCATGCACCCCTTTTTTTTTTATTCGTAAGAGGTCTTAACCTAAACTCGCTTGGCCTACGATAAAAATGCTGCTTTATTTGTAATGAGGAAACAATGCGTATGTACACAATTATTAGGTTACCTCGCGTAGATGTCACTCTTCTATTCCTTAGTCTACTTGGTGCTAGTGGAAGAAGCGGTTTAGGTGATGTGCATTCCACAGGCGGTTTACGGAGTGGCCTTGCATGGATTCCAGTTTATAAGATCCGTCAGGCACGATTGAAGCTATTTTGTAAGGGCCCTCCCAATTCTTTGCCATCTTTCCGCCTTGTAGGGGTTTGCTGGCCTCTCTCCTGCGCAGCACTAGGTCACCGACTTGGAAGGTCCTCAGCCGTACTCGAGAATCGTGGTATTATTTAGCAACCCTTTGATATTCAGCGAGGTTTTTGCGGGCCTACTCTCGCCGTTCTTCCAGCAGATTTAGTTCTACCTTCAGGTGTTCGTCATTTCCCTCGGGCTCATATTGCGTTACCCTTCTCGACGGGACGTTCACCTCCACCGGCACTTTGGCCTCGCAACAATACGCGAGGGCGAACGGGGTGTCCTCCGTGGCCCTCCTTGGGGTAGTCCTGTAGGCCCACAGGATCGAGGGTAACTCATTATACCACGCGGACCCTGTTGCCTCCACTTTCTTTTTGATACCGTCCAATATAGTGCGGTTAGTGTTTTCTACTTGCCCGTTTGCTTGTGGGTATGCCACCGCTACCCTGGTGTGTTCTACGCCGTAGTAAGCGCAGAAACGGCCGAAGTCGGGGTTATCAAATTGCTTGCCGTTGTCCGACACGATCTGGATGGGCACACCAAACCGAGTGAATATGTTTTTCCATACGAACTTGCGGCATTGGTGCGAGGTAATGGATGCCAAGGGTTCCGTCTCTACCCATTTGGTAAAATAGTCTACAGCGACTATTATAAACATCAGGCCTCCTACACCCTTCGGAAAAGGTCCTAATAAGTCAATTCCCCATCTCGCAAATAGGATTGCAACTGTGACCGGGGTGTAATAAGATGCTAGACGGCCAAGTAGAATCGCGAATTACTGGCAGATTTGGCACCGCTTCACATAGTATAAGCAGTCAGCCAAGATTCTTGGCCAGTGGTACCCTTGCAAAATTACTTTGCAGGCAAGGGTCTTAGCTCCTTGGTGAGCAGCACATGTGCCTTCGTGTATTTCTGCCATTACTGCTTCGGATTCGGCTTTTGTGAGGCATTTTAACAATGGCCCCCCAAAAGATGTTTTGAAAAGCTCGCCGTCCAAAATTCGGTATGATGGCGCCATCATCGCCACCTTCCGCACCCGGGTCAAGTCTCTCTGGGCGACGTCTTTGGTCTTATACAAGACCATCTCGTGCATCCACTCATCCTGGGCGGGAGTGGTGACTAGTACCTCCTCTTTCTCAATGCTTGGGCAGCTCACCTCAATGACTTGTGCGATCCAAGATATGTATTCTAGATTTTCATCGACACCTTGGGTTAGGCGAGATAAGAGGTCTGCCTCCCCATTTTCTATTCTCAGGATTTGTTGTAACTCCCACTGTTCTAGTCCCGTCAGGAGTTGCCGGACTATCTCTTTATATTGCCTCATTCTATTTTCGCGGGTCTCGAACTGGGCGTTAACCTGCCCTACTACCAGTCGGGAGTCGGATCTAATCTTCAGGCGGCGCGCCGGTAAGGGTTTTGCGAGTTTTAGTCTGCCGATTAGGGCCTCGTTTTCTGCTTCGTTGTTTGATAATTGGAAGTTGAAACGAAACGCTCGGTACACCTTGAAGCCCTCGGGTGATATAAGGACCATGCCACCTCCACAACCCTTTTTGCTGGAGGCCCCATCTGTGAAAAACTTGAAGGATTGCGGTAAGGGGTGAGGGTGTATGTGTGAAGGTGTTAAAACGAAGAGTTAAACTTCCCGAGTGTCGTATCTCTCAAGGATGGCGAATGGGAACCGAATACGTGTGGCATTTAGGAAGTTGAAAGGTAAGAGTTACAAAACTCGTTGGGTTTGAGGGTCATTTGTATGGAAGTAGGAGGGTTGGTAGTGGTTATGTGAAATAGGTAAAAAGGCGGAGATCGAGGCTTTAGGCTTCTCTACGTGGTCTGTCATTGGATGGGTTTACGAGCATGAGATGTGGAATAGACTAGGGAGTTCGTGGCACATCACCAAGTGGCGTCACACTTTGGACTCCCACATCCTCATTCGATTGGGGCATTTCATCGAACACTTTGTCTACCACTCCTCTCGGACTAAGAGCAGGGATGTGGGTGATCTAGGCTCGTGAGTGGCCGCTATCGCGCACACACTCACTTCCTGCGGGTTTGCTACCTAATGTGGCCACAAAAGGCACAAAGCATCAAGAACATCATCCACACAAGTTCAGCATCCAACAAACAAAGAACTCGCAAAACAAAGCAATAATATTAAACATCCACATAGATTAACCTTGGGGCCACCAATCCCCTATCTAATCTACTCTAGCATACTAAGAAACAAGAACAAGAAAGGAAATATCAAAGAAACAAATGTTAAATTAGAAAATGGAGAGAATTGTTACCACCCTTAGAAAGGGGATCTTTACAATCTTGATCTTGAAATCCCAATCTTCATTCTTGCCCTTGATCTAATCTAAACTATAAGAGAAAGGTATTTTCCCCCAAGAGGGGAGAAAACCCTCTAGATCTATTCTACCCTATTCTATGAATTTTCTTATTGTTTTTCTCTATTCTAGTTGCCTTCTAGGTTTAGGGCAAAAGGGATTTATATAGGTGACAAAAGGGAACAAATTTCCCAAAATGGCCCTTGGCCCGAACACGCCTGCTTCCACGCCTGCTTCAACGCGTGGTGGTGGGCGTGGGAGCTTACTGGAATTATTCCACGCCCAGCCACACGCGTGTGAGGTTGCGTGGGACGGTACTGCATTGTGGCTTGTTTGTCTTTTGCTCTATTTTAGCCTCAAATCCCTCTCCAACCTGTAAAATGTCTCAAAACTCTTTCTAGGAATGATTTTAGAAGATTTTGATCACATCTGAGCTAAAATGCATGCAATTGTTATAATCGGATGTCAAAACGTTGCATTTTCAATCTAATTAAGACCCTTTTTAAGTGCTATTCTTGGTGCTTATCACAACTCCCAATCCCGCGGGGGTGTTTCCTGCTCGTTTGTCTTTTCTCCTGGCCTATCTTGGGCCGTACACTCTACGATGAAATCCGCTAGGGCTTATCCCTTGATGGCCGTCTGTGGCCTGTACTCCAAACTGTACTGGGTTAACTCCACTGCCCATTTTACCATCTGCCCTGATGACACGGGGTTCCTCAAGACCGACCCTAGAGGCTGGTCGGTTAGCACTATTACGTGGTGGGATTGGAAGTAATATACCAATTTGCAGACTGTGCGCACCAATGCATAGACTGTCTTTTCCAGTGGGGTATACCGCAATTCGGCGTTGTGCAAAGCTCGGCTCACATAATAAATGGGTGTCTGGAACCAGTCTCCTCTCGTAGGAGAACCGAGCTTACTACCGCCGCGGCCAGGCCAGGTATACATAGAGGGTTTCTCCTTTCTCTGGTTTTAACAGAATGGGTGAGGAGGCTAGGTAAGCTTTGAAACGGTCGAATGCCTCCTGGCATTCGGCATTCCATACGAAGCCTTCTCATCTCCTCATGACCTCAAAGAGAGGTAGCGAGTGCTCCTCCAGTTTCGACATAAAACGACTCAAGGCCGCCAGCTTCCCGTTTAGCCTTTGTATATCCTTCACCGAGGTTGGGGGTTGCATGTTCAGGATGTTCCGGGCCTTCTCGGGGTTGACTTCCATACCTCTATGGGTCACCATGAATCCCAAGAACTTTCCCTCTTTGACCGCAAATGCGCACTTTTTTGGGTTTAGACGCAGGTTGTGTTGTTCCATGGCTTCGAAACATCGTGTGAGGTGTTGCGGGTGTGTATCAACTTCTTGGCTTTTGATGAGCATGTCGTCCACGTATGCTTCCATGATGTTTCCTAGTAAGTCCTTGAAAACTTTTGCCACCATTCGCGTGAACTTGGCTCCCGAGTTCTTCAACCCAAAAGCCATTACCTTGTAGCAGTAGCAGTAGGCATGACCACGGTTCGGTTTGAACCGTCCGGTTCGAACCGAACCGATTACTATTTCAACCGAACCGGAACCGGAACCGTACGGACGGTTCCGGTTCCGGTTAGTTAGTTTAACAAACCGGAACCGGACGGTTCCGGTTTGGAACCGTGAAAAGATATATTATATATATATTATATTAGATTAGATATTATATATATTATATGTTATATTAGATATTACATATATTATATGTTATATAAGATATTATATATATTATATGTTATATTAGATATTAAATATTATATATATTATATTATATATACTATATATTATATATTATATATATAGTATAAATATAATTAATACTAAATAAAATAAAAAACATACAAATACAGTATCACACACGTATGCACAGTTTTGAACCTCCAAAAAACAACAAAATCAAATAAATAAATAAATATAATACTAAAGTGATCAAATAAAAAATAATAATTCAAGAACCGGAGAAGAACCGGAGAAATAAGGTTCCGGTTCCAGTTCCGGCTATCTTGGAACCGCGAACCGGCGGTTCCGAACCGGAATCGGAACCGAACCGAACCGTGGTCTAGTCTAAGCAGTATACCTCATCCGGGGTTACAAAGGCCGTTTTTTCCTCGTCCTCCTCCGCCATAAAAATTTGGTGATATCCCTTGAAGGCGTCCATGAAACTTAAAAGTTAGCACTCGGCCGTCTCATCTACGAGTTGGTCGGTGCGTGGCAACGGGAAAGGGTCTTGGGGGCATGCTTTATTGAGATCTATTTAATCCACGCACATTCGCGAAGTCAGTGGCTTGGGGGCCAGGACCACATTAGCTAACCACTATGGGTACATTGCCTTTCGTATGTGTCCGATAGACAACAATGTTTCCACCTCATTTTTCACGAACGCCTTTCGCTCGGCAGACAGGTGGCGACGTTTTTGTTTAACGAGTCTGAAAGTGGGATCCATCGCCAGTCGATGTACTATAATTGAGCGATCAACTCCCGGCATATCTTTCGGTCCCCACGTAAATACCTTTGCGAATTTGTGCAGGACCTGTATTATCTGGTCGCGTAAATCGTTCGTGAGTCCCTTTCCTATCCGAACCTTTCGATCCAGGTGCGCGGGGTCCATACTTATTTCTTCTAACTCCACCGCAGGTTCCGGCCCCCTTGTCACGGGTTCCCCCTCCACTTCTTTCTCCACCGTGTTGACGGGCAACTGCTCCGCTACCAACTTCTGACCCGCCTTCTTGTGGTACTCCCGGGCTAGGTGCTGGTCTCCTCGCTTAGCCCCTACCCCTTGTGGTGTGTAGAACTTGAGGCATTGGTGCTCCATGGACAGTATTCCCCCTATATCCACCAGCCCTGACCTCCCGAGGATTATATTGTGAGCGCACGTTATCCTTACTACCACGAAATCCATTTCTACTTCCCTTGTTTTTGGGAAGGCACCTAATTCTTCTAGTAATCGAATGGTTCCTTCGGTTTTAACGGTGTCTCCAGTGAATCCAGCCAATGGGGTTTTGACGGGCTAAAGCTGATCCTGAGCGAAGCCCAACTTCATGAACACCTCATGATACATGATATTCACGCTACTTCTGGTGTACACTAAGACCCTTTTCACCAGGGTTCCGTTGATGACCATCGAAATGACCAGGGCTTCCTTGGACGAAACTCTACCCCCGGGTAAGTCGACATCCGAGAAAGTGATGACCTCACGCCGCTGCTTTTTTTAGGCAGGTGGTTTTTCTACAGACTCCACGTATTTCTCCTCCTCCCCTGGGGTCCATCCGCCGAAGATTACGTTTATTACAGGGCGCTTACCCTTGTCCGCGTTCACCCTCGCGTGTTTGTCTTTCGAGGGAGACGGGTTAGGGAGATCACCCATTTCCTTTCTCCACACGTTTCTGAGGTGCATCCTGCTCTAGTCGATGAAATTCCCCCACTGTCCCGACTGGATAAGTGCCTCTATTTCCTTCCTCCAGGCGCCTGGCATTTATCTGTGTTGTGCCCGTACCGGCGGTGGAAGCGACAAAACCTCTCGTGATCTTGCCTTGGGAAATTGCGGGGATGAGACTCAGGGATTTTGACTACCTAGCACTCCTCGGCGTAAGCGAGTATTTCGCTAGTAGCATTGAGGGGGTTGAGTGGAACGGTGGTCGCCACCCTGGGAGGGGGGCGAGATGCCCACGGAGGAGGCGCTCTAGGCATCCCTAACGAGTTATGTCCTCCGATTTCGGTTGTGCCTCTCCCTCTTCCCGAGATCTTATCTTGAATCACCCCCTTTCTTGGTTTACCCGAGTCATCGACCACTCGGGTTTTCTTGACGGGATGTTCTTCCTCACATCCCTTAAGCCGGTTCGCTTCTTCAGCCTCGGCATACCTATCGGCCTTTGCCATAAGGGCGGCGTATGTGTCTGGCGTCTTACGTTGCAAGCTCTTGTAGAGCTCTCCGGCCCGCAGGGCATCCACGAACATGACGATTGCGGACTTGTCATCGATATCCTCTACATTGGCCTCCTCGGCTCGCCAGCGTGCTAGGAAATCCGCTAAAGATTCCTCCACCCCTTGCTTGACCGTGGTAAGGTGTGTAAAATGCTTGCGGCTTTTCCTCCCCCGCATAAAGTGGGCTATGAACCGTATGGCCAGGTCGTGGAAAGAGTCAACCGAACCTCCTTTCAAGTTGCTGAACCAGCGTTGTGCCTGACCCGCCAAGGTGGAAAATAAGACCCTACACATCATAGCTTCCGATGCACCCATTAACATCATAGTGGCGTAGTATGTCATGATGTGTTCCTGCGGGTCTCCCGAACCCTCGAACCGCCTAACGCTAGGGGGTTTGAAATTGGAAGGAAGTGGTTCCTTCATGATTCTCCTAGTGAAGGGTGGGGTAACTACGATTTTAGAGATCACTGGGAGGTTGCCTCTCTTTTTCCAATGGAAGATCTCCGCGATTTTCGCATCTATTTTCCTCTCCCACTCCCTGGGAGAACCTTCCCTCGCTCGGGGACAGTCGAATGCCCCGTGCTGCGTAGGAGATCGGCGAGTACTCTCGCCCTCCGACTAGGGGTGTTAGTGAACAGAGCTTTCGACAAACTACTCGTGTTCGAGCTCGGTAAGTGTTCGTTTATGTTCGTTTATTAAGATAAATGAACATTAACAAACAAACTTTAGAGCTCGATCAATAAACAAATAGAGTCTGAACAGTGGTAAGCTCGTTTGCTAAGTGTTCGCGAACAAGCTCGTTTGTGTTCGTTTAGTAGTGTTCATGAACAAGCTCGTTTGTGTTCGTTTAGTAGTGTTCGCGAACAAGTTCGTTTAGTGTTCGTTTAATAATATTCGCAAACATGTTTACAATATATATATTGTTCATGAACGTAGATTATTTATTGTTTACGAATAAATTGTGTTCATGAACATGTGCAGGTGTTTGGTTACTAAGTGTTCACGAACGTGTTCATAACGTAAATGAATATGTTTGTGAACGTATTTGTTAACGTTTGCGAACACGTTCGTGAACGTGTTCGTTAACGTCAATGAACACGTTCATGAACGTGTTAACGAATGTTAACAAACACTAACGAAAGCTTAACGAATGAAAACGAACAAGATTTTCAAAAACCTTAACAAACGAACACAAACACAAACACCTGAAAATTCTTAACAAACAAACAAGAACAACCTTCGTTCGTTTATGTTCGTTTCGTTAACAGCCCTACCTTCGACTCCTCGGTGGGCTGCCAGGGTACTCCTCGAGTTTCTCCCTGATAGTTTGGAGTGTTCCATTCTGACCCCCGATCACACGGTGGAACTACCCCCTTACTCCCCACACTACGGTTGACCCGGGGGGATCCTTACTTGGAGTTTAGAGGGGGGAGACGACCCTCGGGTACTCACCCGCTTGATCCGCCGCCGCCCCTCGGGGAAAGGCGGCCTCCACCTCCGGCGGTGTGGAGTGAGCTCGTTTGACCCCGCTCCGATCTTGTTAGGTGCGTTTGACGGCGAAACCGCGCCCTGGGGGTCGTGCTCCCTCCCCACATCTTGTCGGTCCGGCAAGGCTGCCGAACATCCGTTCCAGGGGCTAGTCATTTGGACTCAAACTTGTAGGAAATTCTTGATCAGGGTTAGGAACGTGCGGTTTTTGTTCAGTCCCCACAGACGGTGCCAATGATGGTTTCACAGGACCGGGTCCACCATAAATCGGTATTACAATGCTAGACTAGATGAAGGCGACGGTCCAAGAGGACAAACACGCATGCGTATACAGCGATGCAATACTATAACAAATAACTAGCTAAGGGAAACATTTACTAGGGAGGAATAACCTAGATGCCAGGGATCGACCTTGGGACCGCTGACCGATATGGGAGAAGACTTGACCACTTGACCACAGGAGTCCTTGTGCCCTTTTTCTCTTGTCCTAAATAGACCATGGACCCGCCTATTTATACTACCATTCGCCCTATCTTCGCCGTCCACGTGCACGGCACAGGATAGAATTCTTCCTCCACCAACCACGTACCCCCTCCCTCAGGTTCCAGCTTACNATATATATAGAATAGGTGAATAAAATAGTTTTGATGGACATGGATGGTTACCTTTGAAGCGTAATTAACCCAAAGCATTCTAATCCAAAGCAACGTCAAACTCAAAGCTTGGTTCATAACCACGAACCTGGAGATTAACATACCCTAATACCATTACTAACTATTAATAACGATACTAATATTCCTACTTGATCCATAATAGCAATAATCCTATAATAATCCATGTTCAAGACTGATGTAATATGACCATTATTATGCACTAATAACACTAATGCACTACTAAACCATAAAAGCCTAATCTAAAAGCTTAAAACAGCAAATACCTTACTGCCATGCTATCCTCCAGATTCGAACCCACGCCCCCAAGCCTAACACCCAAGCACTCTACCACTGCACCACTGCATCATTTGATTTAAGATCCGCAACCGCCGGATTAAGACCTTCAACTGAGCTCCCGGCCTTCATTCATGCGCGGAGGGGAGTCACGGAGTAGCCACCACCGCCACATGCCTCCGCCATGGTGCTCCGCCTTCATGCCGTAACGAAGAGGGAAGATCCGCCGAAGTCACCCGCTCGCTGCTCGGAGTTCGCCGTCGTCGTCGCAATACCGGAGTCGAAGGCCATCGCTGCTGGACTGGTTGCCGCTTCTCGCTACCGGAAACAGGGGGCTCCGCCATGGTCTACTGCCGAACATCCACTTCCGCCACAGCCACGAACCGCCGTCGAGTTCTAAGGTGGTGGTATGGCGCCTGCTGGTTGCTGACGAGCTCCTCCCCCGCTGCTGCCCTATTGAGTTCCACCACCGGCGTTCATCGAAGCCGCTGCTGCTGCTTGCCGTTGCCGCTGCCCGCCTAAACCTTCCGTTGCTACGGCGGAGGCTGGTTCGAGAGAGAGAGAGAGACACGAGTGGAAGAATTGGCTGCTGAATACCTTCCTTCCCAATATGGAAACTCCTATTTTTGTCATCCTCTAGGGTATTAATTGGTTTGGGCTAAAATAATAATAAGGATTGGGTCAATTAATCATATTCTATAAAATATAAATAATGAATCATGGGCTTAGTGTATTCTTTAAGTAAATATAATTTGTGGGCTCAAGGATAACCATAGTCTATAAAACATATATATAATTATGGGCTCAATAATAATAATATTATGTAGGAAATATATATAACTATAGAAATATTTGGCTATAGACTTTTATTATTAATTATACCAATAAGCTATATATATACAAGAGTATATAACCCCAAGCCCATAGGAAATAATTATACTTATAATTATTTAAATAATTATTTAATAAGAAAATAACCCCTTATAATATTCAAGAGAGTAGTAGGAATTTTCGGGGTGTTACATCATCTTCTTCCCCAAATTCTAAAATTAGGGTTTGAAATTGAAAATTCAATTTTTGCAATGTAGCATGTGGAAAGTCAAATTGATGGCATATAATAGTTCTATAAGAAGTTTACTCATCAATTCAAGCATTAATTTCATACATTGGACAAGAAATTCAATAAACCTATTTGCTCAACAATGGTGTTCACACTTGAAGCTCAAATATAAATATCAATCCATCAATGCAATCATCAATAATGAAAGAAAACATCAAAGGATAGTTCTATGAAGCATTATAAACCAATTTAGACAATCAAATCATTCAAAAATATCCAAGGTAATGTAGGATAAAATTTCAACATTCAAGATCTTCCAAGCTCATGGATATTCAAAATAAAAGGTTAAAAGATAGGATTTTACCTTGATAATGATGTATTAACCTTCTTTGAAGATGAAAATAGTCACTATGCTTAAATCTTTAAGGATGGAGTATACCTTGCGTGGAGAAGATAAGAAAACTAGGTTTTGGAGTGCAAATGGCATGGGAAGGCCGAAAGGGGGTTTTAATTCGTGGGGATGGTTTCACGCCAGGCTGCGCGCATGTAAGCATGCGTGGGGGCTCACTGTTTTGTTCCCACGCACATCTACACGCATGTGAGCGTGCGTGTGGGCTAACTGCTTCGTTCCCATGCACGTCTGCACGCGTGTGAACATGCGTGTCAGCTCGGTGCAAAATTTTCCTCCAATTTTGGTCTTTTCCTTCACACATGTACCTATGTTTGGCCTTTCCAATGCATTTTTCAGTCTCGAATCCTACAAGTTAGTCTTCAAAAACATGGTACCAATGGATTGTAACAAAACATTAAAACAAAAACATAAAAAGAACGTAAAAATAGTTTATTAAATCTTGGGTTGCCTCCCAAGCAGCGCCACAGTTTACGTCATTGGCTAGACGCATTATACCTTGTTCATTTTTCAGCCATACTCCTTGGTAGTGGGTAGGAAACATTTTGGTACCCACATGTTCTTCCACGTCAGCTTGTCATTTTTCCACTTCGGTTTTGACTTAGTTTTCGTTCTGACCATCGCCCTTACTTCTTCATTAGTCCCTTCTGCCCTTGCTTTGTCATCATTTGAGGCTTGTCCATCAAATCTCAAGGTTATCTCCCCTGAGCTTACGTCAATGCGTGCGTGACAAGTAGCCAGAAATGGTCTTCCCAAGATTAAAGAACCATGGGGTTCTGTATCTCCCATCTTACAAACAATAAAATCGACAGGCACAAGAAATTTTCCTACTCTTACTAGAACGTCTTCCGCCAAGCCTTCCGGGTACCGTGTGGTCCCGTCAGCTAAACGTAGTGTCAAGATTTGAAGACATGACATTGATTGAAGCTCCGAGATCGGCTAGAGCATTTTGAGGATCCATGTTCTGTATAGAACAAGGAATCAACAAAGCTCCGGGGTCGCCATTCTTTCTGGGGTAACCCTTAGTCAAACAAGCCGAAGACTCTTGGCTTAAGCAAGTAAAAGTATCACGATTGTCATCTTCAAATAATTCGTGGCATTCTTTGTTATTGAAAAACTTTCGGATAAAAGCATTAATTGTACCTTCTCGTGCCGCTTCTTTCTCCTTTGCATTTTTGGATTTGTCTTGTGATAGCTCCTTTTCTTTGGGGCGTACTTCAGAAGTGGTTTTCTCCTTGCTTTCTTTCATTGAAATTGTGCACGAAGCGCTTGCATTCTTTAATTCAAGATCGGGACTACAAGCGGTAGTCTCATCTCTCTTTCCTTCCTTCCTACATTGGTATATTCCGCATACAATATCCATCGGGTCACAATTTTCGTGTTTTTCTTCCTTGGCATCAATAGCGTTGACTCTCTCTTTTGGATTATTCTCTGTGTTACTAGGGAGTTGTCCGTAGTGTCTCTCAGACATCATTTTAAACATTTGTGAGATTTGATTCTCAATGGTCTTAAGTGTAGCTTTGGATTCTTGTCTGAAACTAGAAATCTATTGTCTGATTTCCTGAGTGATATCTTGTTTAAGATTTGCACGATCATTTTCCATTTCCATAATCGTCCTTGTAAGCATTTCATCTACTTCACGGATATCATCCCTCCTCTGTTGAGTAAAGTCAAATTGAGAGTTGTATTGTGGCCTAAACTAGGTCATTTGACCTCCATTGCCTTGATTTTGATTGTACATCAATCT
>CM008336.1:29852306-29868088 GCA_002525835.2 Ipomoea batatas | reverse complement strand
CTAAAATTCAAACTCTGGACTTTCGCATTTTATGTGCATTTTGTTACAACTAAATGTGTAAACTTGAAAAATTATGAGAATGGTAGATTTTAGTATTCATGTTTGCATAATAAAATTGGTGTTAATTACGAAAATGTCAATGTATTTTTTATTTTTTATTTTTAAATCTGGTCTATTCTGTTATTTTTGCAGATGTAAGGCTCATATTTGTTCTTAGGATATATAAAAACAGGCAGCATTCAAAGCTTATTTGATGAAAGGAGTATTAGGGTTACCGATTCTTTGCTCAATACTTCACAAATATCTTCAGGAATCCATAGCCTGCTGAACTTCCATGGCTCTCTAGCGTGGTCTTTGCGGACAATGTACCAAGCCATTTCTTGCACTAAATCATGCATCTGAAACTTTTCATCCGATACATACAACAGCGATTTTTGAATCAGAACCTTCACTCCAATATCAGGCTGGAAACCAAAACTATTCAGCTTTCTCCAAACATCCTGCGTCCTCTTTCCCTTGTAGAAGCAAGCAATATCCAGGAATATCTCCTTTTCCAGATCGTTAAGTGCATCGAAACTGAGTTTGAGTTTCCCTATGATATCGTCACGCGGGATCGCTTTCAATCTTTCAAGTTCGCTTTCCCATTCGTTCTTCTGTCTTCCATGGAGGAAAGATCCTAAAACTTTGATCGCCAGAGGGAGTCCGCCTGCGTAATTCACAACTTGGAGAGAAACCTCTTTGAATTCTTCGGTTGGAGAGCCATCCTTGAAGGCGAATTTATTGAAGAGCTTCGACGCCGTTTCAGCTCCCAAGAGATTAACATCGTAGATCGGATTTATGCCGTGAGCCGATAGCAATTGACTGTTCCTCGTTGTTATGATGATTCTGCTCCCCTTGCCGAACCGGTTGTAATCCGGAGCTAATTTCTCCAGCTGTTCATCTTTATCCACATCGTCGAGAACGATCAGCACTTTCTTGTGGCTCAACCTCGCCATTAGCAAATCGATGCCGGTGTGGAGCTTCTCCCTGCCTTCTTTCAGAGTCTCCGAAAGCAATTTCTCCTGCAGAGAATCTAGCCCTGTTTTCGCCGATACTTCTCGGACGCTGTCCAGATAGCAGCTGCCTTCGAAGCTTTGACAGATTTGGTTAAACACAGCTCTGGCAATGGTGGATTTCCCAATCCCTCCCATGCCCCAAATTCCGATTATGCGCACATCGTCCTCCGGCCCTGTGGTTAACAGCGACATCACATTCTCCACCTGGGGCTCTATTCCAATCGTATCCGCACTTACCGAGAACCTACTTCCCAATTGGTTCAAGATTTTTACAGCAATATCTCTAATGCATCTTGATTCATGCCTGTGGATAAGAACAGAGTTTACTTTCAACAACCATGAAGTAGCATGCAGCATATAGATCGTGTTTTCATTTCAATTTTGAATTGAAAACTGCTAACTTGTCTTATTTTGTTTCTGTTTATGGAACTAATTGGCATGATCTTCATGGTTGAGTTAAAGTGTTTTCAATTAGCTTGATCATTTTCATTTTAAAAAATATTCTAGAATAAATATAATAGTAATGATACCCGATAAGTTTAGTACTTGATAAAGATGAGCTTTCTCTTTTGTCCTTTATTATTGAGTTAAGAGAGAATAAAACAATAACAAAGCTTTGGGTTATAGTAGGAAACAAGCTTATTGGATGATTTTAACGCTGCTTAAAATAACCCTTTGCAATAAAAGCTCTCGGAAGGATCAAAAGTGTCCAAACATTAAAAATCTGGAACGATTGGAAAACAAAAATAATAGTTTGAGACTAAACATGAAATTGTTATAACTTCAACTCTAGGAACTAATTTTGTTTTAGAAGGTTAAATGAGAAACTATAACTACCTTCTAGTAGTTCATAATTGGGCTATCTAAAACTCGTAAAGTGTATGTGTAATTGAGGTTCACCATTACAAGTTCAAAACTATTAACATCTTTACCAAGAGGTTGAGAACTAACTTATATAGTTGTACTTGGATGGTGGGTAGGCTTGACCAGGGTTTTGTTCTAATTTCAGATCGATCATTCAAGATTCCATGATAGTTAGAATCGGAACCTTATTTGGATGGTTTGGTTCTGGGAATAGGTGGTTCGATCCGAACCACCAATTTAAACCTTTATTTATTTTTGCTTCACAAGTTTTCAAATTACAATTTTTATTTTTGAAATCATCTAAAATTCAAAATTCTAACTTAAATGTTTTTTAAAAAAATTCTAAAACAATGTTAAGATAAAATAATTATAAATTTTAATTTTTAATTTTTAACGTAGTAGTAGTAGATATTTATAATATTTAATTAATATGTATATTTTAATTTGAAATAAAATTGATTTAACTTATATTTTAATACAAATATAATTCATATTTAATATTTAATATTTAATATTTGTATCTTGTAAACCTAGTCGTAATATTATTAATTTATCTATATAAGTTTTTAAAAGTTTATACGAGTAATATATAATTTACAAATTTATATATAAACTTTATATGATTCTTTAATATGTAGTTCATATTACTTAATATTTATATAAAGTAATATTAATTATATTAATTAATGTGTGTAATAATAATGTTATTATTGTAATTATATTAAAATTATAATTTATAATTATTTATATATTTATACACAAATATATATAATCATATTCAATTATTCATATATAATTTATAATCATATTTGTATGTAATATAGAAATATATATAATTATTTAAATATTATATCAATATAAAATGTTTATAAATATATAAATGAATAAACCATGCAAGATAAAATCAATTAGCAAGAATCAGTGATATTAATGATATGTTAATCTTAAGGGCAATTATTATACTATGGATCAAGATTTATATTGCATTATAAATTCTGATATAAAAATTTTACTTTCAGTTAACACATTTTATATCTACCGTTAATAATTTCTATACAAGTAAACGAATTAATTACTTGATGATTAGGAACATATAAATTTCATCTATCAACCATAAGACTGGATGCGTTCTTTCTTTATCAAAACTTTATTTATTTATTTTTATCCCCATTTAAACTCTACATACCTTATACCTAAATTCAACATATTATATTTTCTTCATTATCATACAATTCTTTTCATGCCTAAGCCTTACAAAACTTTTTCTCTATCCTAAACCTTACTCTATCTTTAAATTTACAATATACTCTATCTTATACAATCCTTTGAAAATATTTTTTCAAAATTTAATTGATGCGAAAGTACCAAAACCACTAAAGGTGTGTTTGGTTCGCACATGGGAATCATAATCGGAATGAGAATCAAATATTTGGTAATGGTAATGAGTTTTGGCAAAATTATTTTGCATGTAGTAGTAGGGTGGAATTGGAATGATTACTAATATTGAGGTTTGATTATGAATGAACCCTATAATGAGAATAAAGGTTTTAAAAATAAAAAAAATAAAAAAAATCAAGTCAAATAGTCTTAATAAAATGACATTCAAATCATCAATATGAGCAAAAATAATTAAAACAAAAATCTAAAAACACTAATCTAAACATAAAAATCAAATTATCAATGAGATTGATTGATACCTGGCCCGTTTTTAATTAGAAAATGAGGTTTTTAATTTAAAGATAATGAAATCCTATAGTAGTGTTTCAAAAAGTTGTTAATTAAACACTAACTTACTGAGATTTTGATTGTTTTTTTTTAAAAAAAAAAACTGATTTTGATTTGGATGAATCTCATGAACCAAACACACGCTAAGGGTGTTTGAGTGGTGGCAATTATTGATGTTGAAAATGGAGTTGAAGTTATGGTTAAAGCTAGCTTACCCATCCTCCATATTATTGACGTCAAAGCCAGATGTATTTGCCACTGTAACCAAAGCTTTTCTCCACTTCTTGATCTCCTCTTCCTTGAAATCGGCATCCTTGTGTTTATCAAAAGCCTCTTTGTAAGTTCCTCGCTGTTTTCTCACGTCGGAGGGGTCGACGCCGTAGAACACCGGGAGCAGCGTCTTCGCCGGCTTCTGCTCCTCCGCGTACTGCACCGCTTTCACAAGCTCGTCCAAACACCAGCTAGAGTTGGCATAATTTGGGGAAAAGATAACCACTACGAACTTGGACCCCTTAATTGCGTTGTCGAGCTCCGGCGAAATGGATTTTCCCCTCTTCAGCTCGTCGTCGTCTCTGAAAGTGTGGATCCCTTTCTCGTGCAGAGTGGCGTAGAGGTGATCCACGAAGCCCTTGCGGGTGTCTTCGCCTCTGAAGCTCAAGAAAACGTCGTACAACCATTTTGGTGTTTCAGTGTCGCCGCCGTTTGAAGACGACGACGACATATTAATTCAGATCGAGGTTAATTAACAACGCTAGCTATTAGCTAATCGGAATATGGCAGATTATGCCGGGCCGGACCGTACCGGAGCTCTGTTTTTCTTTAACCGGGAATTATTAGTATACAAGAGAAGATAGACTTTGATTTTAGGCTTTGCATAGATTAGTACTCCAAGGAGGAGAATCGGGAGATATATAAATGAAGTTAGAAAAGGGAAACTATGCTATGGCATGCTTAGTTAGTGGGATAATACTAGGTAATAATTTTGTGACAAAAGGTAGAATCGTTCTCCTATGGGTCCCACGCTCCGTATTTGACATGATTATAGAGGAGTAAATTATGATGACGAGAAAATTACACTTTTTGTCTTGTGACAATTGGGTCTTGTTAATTTGTGTACTTGACTTTAAAAAGTAAAAATTTAGTCCCCTAACTATACATGTTTTTAACAGATTTGGTCATGCCGGTCAACTCTTGCCGGAAAATTTAAGTGTTTATTGTTAGGGTAAAATGGTCAATTGATATTTTAAAAAGAGGGGAAAATATTTCCGGTTGCCCTTGTTTTCTTCTTCCTCGATGTTATTAGCTTTCAAACTGGTGGTGTACACAAGTTTTACGCGAAGAAGAAGGAAGCGAAGAAAGAAGAGCAGGGCGACCGGAAGAAGTTGACCATTTTATTCCATTCTCCTCCTCCCCAAAACCGTTGGCGACGACAAAGCCGCTAACCTTCGGCGACGACAAAGCCACTGCTCTTAGATACAACGATCTCGAAGACACCCTTGCCAGATTGCTCTGTGATTTATCAAATCTAACCAATGCAAGCTTGTACGGCTTTGAAGATTACCATGGCGTGGATATTGGTGTTGTACAAGTAGTTCGAGTCATTCTGGCTTTAGTTACACACTTTACTTTTGAGTGTGTTATTTTTTAATTAAAAGAAATAGAACCGTTTTAGACCATGATCCACACAACAGTTGTGTCGACCCATGATACACACAATATCTGTGTGGACCGTCGTCCACTGTAAAATTTGCAGTGGTATCTCCTCCAATGATAATCCAAATTCAAAACAACCACTTAGCCCATCAAGCTTAAACCTTTGGGCCCTTCAAATTTTCGATGGCCCAAAAAAGAAACTGATAGCACACTCCGTATTATTTTATCTTATCAAAATTAAAAGTAATATTGTTATAAATTGTGTCTGTACATTTTGAGAGATCTAACAACTAAAAAAAATATAATAATATTTTTGTAAATATTATAAATTTTAAATATACATTTAGAAAAAGCTAGTGAGTGCATCCACACTCATGGGAAACTCTCATTCTCATAAAAGTCTCACACACACATAGTGACATTTTCATAATTATCATCAAATTCACTATGTAAGCTTGAACATTTAAATATGAAATCTTTAACAACTAAGGGTCCGTTTGGAAAGTAGTAAATGATTTCTGAAAAATGAGTCATTTTCTGGAAAAAAGTTTCATTTCTAGTGTTTGGATATATTATGGAAAACTGTCTTTGTGTGTTTGGTTTATTTTCTGGAAAATGGATAGAATTGTATAATTAAACATTGTAATTGTTTTATTTAAAATATAAAAAATTATAATAGTTATTAAAATAATGGTATTTAATAAAAAAGATAGAATTTATAAAATAAAATTAAAAATTAAAAATTAAAAAAAAAATGTAGCAAAGGTTTCTGGCGGTTTCCCCACCTCCTTGGTCCATGGTCATGGGTGATATGGCTTGGTTTTGGTCGAAAACATGCGAAACAGCTATTCTGGCGATTCCGTAAAATGACTTACAGAAAAAAATTCCGCAAGTCATTTTCCGGAAAAATGAACTGATTTTCCTTGATCAACGGAAAACATTTTCCGTTGACCGCATTTTCCGGACGTTGCCAAACACAGTAAACTCGGAAAACATTTTCCGGAAGTCATTTTACAGGTTACCAAAAACACCCTAAATATGCAAGCACGGTAAACTTTATAAAATCAACGAAAAGATTAAATTTTAAATCTAAACTGTAAATGCTAGATCTTAAGCATTAAAAAGTGAACTACGAAACTAAATTAAATAAAAAAACACAGTCATAAACTCTAAAATTGAAACCCTTAGTGAAATTCACTTTCGCATTTTTGTAAGTGTAATCTTTTAATACTAAATATGCAAAATATTAATACTAAATGTGCAAACATGAAAAAGTATGAAAATTGCAGATTTTAGTATTCAAGTTTGTATTGTAAAGTTGGTGATAATTATAAAAATGCCACCGTATTTTTTTTAAAAAAAAGTGATCTGATCCGTATGATTTTTTTCAGATATAAAACTGAGATTAATTCTTATTTCTCTCCTAAAGACTTGTTCTCATTTGATCCAATACATACACATATATAATTCATTTAAAGTAAAAACCAAGAAATATTAATAATTAATGTTATTAGATAATATACCTAAACGTGGAACACTCAATCACTCCCCAAACTACAATGGCATGTTTGGTTGGATGGAAAACTACTTCCATGGAAAATGTTTTCCAAAAAGATGAGGAAAGTAGAGTTTTCTATTGTTTGGTTGGATGGAAATTAATTTCCATGGAATTGCACTTCCCAAAACTTGAGGAAAAGAAATTCTGTGGTGAAGGTAGGTATTTTGTTTTCCAATGGGAGTGGGAAGAAGATATCTAAGGCTTTGACTATTTTACCCCCAACAAAACTTATTAATTACATATGTATATATAGCCAAACCCTAGTATACTAAGGGCATTTTGGTCTTTATATTCATAATTCCTTACCATTCCAAATTCAACCAAACAATGGAATTCAGATTCCCAGTAATTTCTTTTCCACCAACCAAACAGTGGAATCTGTTTTCCTGGTAATTTGTTTTCCATGGAATTCAAATTCTATTTCCTTCAAATCTTTTCCAGCGAACCAAACGGGCTGCGGAGCCTAATTATTACTTTCTTTAATTTTTACTTTAATTTTTTAATTTACTTTTCAGTTCAATAATTGAGATGCGGAGTCCCACACTCCCACTTAGTGGGTTTCATCACTTTCATGTTGGTCATGAATCACGTTGATGCATGGATGTGATATATTAAAGACTTAGCTACACTTTCCACCTCAGCTCCTTATAATTTATACTCGCATATATCACTTTACATATCCAATTTAATTAATAATAGTTAACTCAGTACTTTATATCAATTAATTTTATATTAAAAATAAAAGTTATATTTAAAGAATATACTAAAAATTTTATTAAATAAAAACATTTCATTTAAAAATTATGAGGATTTTTTTTTAAAATATTATTTGATTTGAATTTTAAATTTGATGGTTTTTGGGTCTCAACCCAACACAAAACTAGATAAGAATATTCTAGAAATAGAATGAATAATGGCAGGATGGTGGATAAAAGTTGCAAATTATATTATCGATCATCCTTGCACCATGGATGGGCTAGGGTTGATTATTATGATATTATTATAGGTTTATTAAAAGGTATATTGATCATGGTTCATTATTATAATATAATGTTGTAGGTTCATTATAATAATACTATAAGTTCATTAACATATATCAATTTGTGTATTATCATTTACACATATTATTATTATTATTATTATTATTTTAATAAATAAAATCAATGTTACAAATATATTATTAAAAATTTTTATTGAGATCTATTGAATGATGCTCTTATTAATAGTTTTTGAATCTTATTTGTTTATTGATGGACTTGCAATATAATAAAATAAACTTTTCGTGTTTATTGATGGACTTACAATATAATAAAATAAACTTTTCGTATTGTAAAAATGAACCTCTAGTATTTTCTTAATGTACCTATTTTAAATTCATGATTATTATGATGTAGTTGCATTATTATTGTAAAGATGAACAATTGTCATTGTAAAAATGAACCACCAACATTGTGAAATGAACCTGCAACCTGAAGCATCTCACTAATAAATCTAATTGAGATCCATCATTATAATATTATTTTTTGAAATAAGATTCATCATTATAATATATTTGCATTACAATTGTAAAAATAAACATGTTTTGAAATGAAGTTGTAGTGTTGTAAAAATAAATCTACAATATTTTGAAAATGAACCTAAGATAGTAAATTAATATAATAATAATATGTTAATTTAAAACATTAAAATAAAATATCAATATGAGTGTCATTCGGGTCTTTCTCTCCGTCCGTTTAACGGTCCGGCGTCCACCCATGTTCGCTCCGAGAGGCACAAGAGCTGGCCTAGGGGGAATCATCACTTGTGGAAATTGAACCCGGGTTCTCCCGAAATTCCTCTCCACAAAGAGAGCTCACTTGCCACTTGAGCTACCCCACTGGGTTAACCATTTAAAAGATCTTAATTAGAGTTTTTAATGATATACTTTTATATTATTTGTATAAGAAGATAAAAGAAAAATAAATTTAAGGTGAAAAAATATTAATTTGGTTCACCTTGCAAGGGGGACAATGGTCTATAGTATAACAATCCATAAACATACTTGATGAGTATGTTTACTCATATTAGTTTATCTTTTACTAAACGATATGCGAATCAGACGGCTCATATACTTGCCAGGCAGTTTGTTTCTTTGTCTGATTGTTCGGAGTGGTTTGTTAACCCTCCCATCTTCCTTTGTAATGTTCTTTCCTCTGATTTGATCTAATGAAGTTACCTTTCTCCAAAAAAAAAAAAAAAACAATCCATAAATTATACCATACACTATAAATACACCTTGCAAGGGGATAATGGATTATCACCATATAAGGGCAGATGCCAATAAATACATTTATTATTGTATCTTTAGGTGGATTATCGTCATCATAATTAATAAAAGAATAGATCAAATTTACACTTATAAATGTAGATATATTGTCCGTAAATCTTGCATTCTTTTCTCTTTTCATTGTTATTGTTTTTTGTTATTGTTAATTTCAACACACTAGAATGATAGGGATGGCCCTTATCATATTGATTGTCTCAGTAGAAAAGAAGCTTTATTTATTTATTTATTTTTTAGTACAGAAAAGAAGCTTTTTAGTTTGTCGATATTCCATTCCATAATTTAATAATTTATTGATTCATCATATACATTTTTAAAGGAAAACATTAAAAATTTTGTTGCTCAGTTAATAAGCAACTAGTAAATCTAAAAAATTAAAGAAGTGTCAGTTTAGTGTAATTGGTTTGTCGTCTGACTTAAAGGTTCACTGGAAAAATGTATGGGAAAAATGTTCAAGGATGCTAAAAGGTTTAAATTGGATCCGCGCACATGAAGTAGACTAGAATTTGACTGGTAGGTTGATTGCGCGACTCGCTGTTTACCTCCCCGTGACTTTAGGGACGAGGTCTTGTGAGCTTAGGATTAGTTTGACGACCCTTGTACGCACAAGAAGACTAGGATCTGACCGATGAACTGATTGTGCGACTCGCGATTTACCTTCGCATGACTCTAGAGATAGGATCTTGTGAGTTTAAAATTAGTCCGACGAAACTAAGATCACCGAATTATATTTAAAAAGAAATATTAAAGATGTAGATTGTGATGTCGAACTAAAATATTAAAGAATGAGTAGATAAAATAATTAAGCAACCAGTATATATAAAAATGAGAAACTTTTATTTTTAGTTCACATTTGTTATCATTTCACATTTAATTTTAATTTTTTAATTCCATCATATTTAGTCTCATTATTTTATTAGTATTTTTATATTTATTTATTTGTCACTGCTTTCAGTTAATCAACGTTAACTTTATAACACTTTATTAATTTCAAAACTTAAGCCTTGTTTTGTTTAAAATCAATAGTTATACTATGGACTAGGATTCACCTTATTCCAAAAATTATGTATTTACAATTAGCATATTATGTGCCTTCAAAAAATACATTATATGCTTGCAAATAAATTGAACACACATAATATGTTAACTACATATTATGTATATACAATTAAGATATGAGCAAATACCAGTGGAGATCCCCCGACTTTGATGACACCGCCACTTTTAGTCCTCAACTTTTAAATCAACCACTTTTAGTCCTCCGACTTTGATGGCACCGCCACTTTTAGTCCTCAACTTTTAAATCAACAAATTTTAGTCATCTTACTTTGTGTTTCTAGCCACCTATGGTCCTTCCTTTACAATTGGACATCTAATGTCATTTTCTTAAGGCAATTCAGTCATTTTATAATTAATGTATTAAGGTTGCGTTTGGTTCGCACATGGGAATCGGAATCGGAATGGGTATCAAATACTTGGTAAGGGTAAGGTTTTGGTGAAAGTATTTAACATGTTTGGTAGTTGGGTGGAATGGGAATGAATATTAATATTTGAGGAAGAAATGAGGAAGTGAAATGAAACCCTTATTTAATAAGGGTATGAGTTTTCTCATTAATGGGGTATTCCAAACCCATAATAGCATTCTCAAAACCTATCAACGTAACCAAACACTAGCAATCACTTTCATACCCATTCCCTATGCCTAAACCCCCCAACCAAACACACCCTAAGTATTATGTTTCCTCATCAAAATAATTGAAGAAACCCTATTCTCCACTCTCTTTTGTGAACACTAAATTTTGGACCAAATGACTGAATTGCCCTTGAAAAATGACATTAGATGTCCAATTGTAAAGGAAGGACCATAAGTGGCTAGAAACAAAAAGTAAGAGGACTAAAAGTGGTTGATTTAAAAGTTGAGGACTAAAAGTGACAGTGCCATCAAAGTCGGAGGACTAAAAGTGGTTAATTTAAAAGTTGAGGACTAAAAGTGGCGGTAGTGCCATCAAAGTCGGAGGACCTCCATTGGTATTTAATCATTAAGATATTATGTGTTTGGCTGTTTACAGATAACATATATTAAGTATTTATAATTAACATATTATGTGCCTTCAATTTATGTTACATTATAATTTGGAGTCCATTCCGATTAAAGTTTTTTTGATTCCACCTCTAGTCGTCAATTATTGATATTGGCTTTTGATTCAATAATTGCATCGCTGATTAATTAATAACATTTTCTTCAAAGACCAAGACCTACATGTCATAATTAAGATGGACTTGGACTAGCTGGAGTCGACTATGTTTGGTGATTATTAGAATGGAAGATGCTAAGGATTGGAGGCAATGGAAAAAGGACTAGATAAGATTATAATAAAAAGGTGTATGTGCATAAAAAATCAAAAGTAGATATCAAATGCAAGCTAGCTAGGAGACAGTGAAAAAGACTAAAAGATAAAAAACATTCATAAATATCAAAAGTAGACCTCAAACAGTCATTATACCCTGGATCATGGATCATGACTGATACTGCAGTTGTGTGGAACTGATACTGCAGTTGTGTTGAAAGAAAACTACAGTTGCGCGGAACAGAGGCCGTGTCATTCGTCTGAAACTGCAGTTGTGTTGAAAGGATACTGCAGTTGTGTTGAACGGATGAATGTCCTATGTTCCATGCAACTGCAGTTTCCTTTCAACACAACTGCAGTATCAGCCATGATCATGGTCCACAATGCATTGTGGACCATGGTCCACCCTATAATTTGCGGACCTCAAACGCAAGTCTTCTTGATTGCTACGGGTCTTGGTCTTCGAAGAAAGAATATATTCTAGTTATGCTGGCAACAAAGATAACATTCTACTAGAGGAGAGGATATATATTTATTTTTGGTGGTCATCTTGTCAATTCAGTTTGTTGTAGCTTTGTCTGTAATTGAGGCAGAATACATGATTATGACTAAGACAATTAAAGAGGTTTTGTGGCTTTTAAGTTTAAATTGATTAAGGAACGGGTATTGAGTAAGGTGTAGTTTAGTTACATTGTGATAGTTACCATCTTTTTATGCTAAAAATTAAGTATATCATTCTCTTGGGCATATTTGCTAAGGTAAAGATTTATTGAGTTTGTCTCATATAAAGAACTAGATATTGTTCTGTGCAATGCACGATCATATATAATAGATATAAATATTTGACGAAATAAATATTACGTATTGTTCATGATATAATAAAAATACATATAATAAAATAAAACAGAATCATGTAAAATAGTTTTAAAAAAATGTACAATGACAAATAAAGGTAATGTTTAGTTAATTACAAATTATTAAAACTTTCTTTGTAAACTACATTAGTAGTAGAATTACAAATTGTTCCCGATTCTCCACATACTAATATTTTTAAACCATTGGGGTTACTTACTCTTGATACAGTTACATACAATTGTCCATGAACAAATACTGGTTTCTTTAATAGCAACCCAACATTTGATAGTGTTTGACATCGACTTTTGTTGATGGTCAATGCATATGATAATATAATTAGAAATTGTTTTCTGTTGAACTTGAAAGGCAGTCTTTAGTCTGATGGGATGATAGTCATCCTACCTATTAGTACATTGTTCCAGCATTTGACCCAACCAAAATCCATGCTTCTATAACAATGATGATCCATTTTATTAATTTATTTATTCTTATAATTATTTTATTTATTTATTCTTATAATTATTATTTTTTAATAAAAGGAACAATGATGATTCATTTTATTATTTTATTTGTAGCTGAAAAATGGAGTACAGTTGCACAATAATCCCACATGGGATTCCCATTATGAATTCTAACGATTGAGTTTATGCATCCATTACCTCTTTCACACAAAGTCACAAACTATCCATTAAAGAACTAGATATTAAAAAAGATCGAAATCAGGGTCTTATTATATTAACTTAAAGTGATATCCATAATCAACCCCTATAAGCAAGTAACCAATATTATTGGCGTGGCGGTTTAGCATCTTGTCCCTTAAACATGAAGTTGAGAGTTTGATTCCACCCAAGTGAATGGAGTAAATCATTTGGTCAGTCCCCTACCACTTAGTGTGCTGACCGTTGGAATGGAGGTTAGTCTTTCTATATCTTTTAAAGAAAATATTTAATAACTAGTGTAGGCCAATTAAGGTGATGTCCTATAAGGTTTTTTTTTTTTTTTTTTTTTTTTTTTTTTTTTTTTTTTTTTTTTTTTTTTTTTTTTAAATTTAAAATTGTTAATAGGATTTTTTAAATTTTAATTTTATAACATACCATTATTTATGTTGATTTATTGTATAATTTTTGAAATAATTATTTCTGATAATTTTTTTTCACATGTATAGGCAATGCTCAACATTAGGGAGATAATGATTTTGTAGTAGTTTTAGTCTTTTGGTTATTTTTTTAACATGTCAAATTAGGATAATTATCTATGGATAAGTTATAACTGAACAAAAAGTTATTAATAAAAGTGTCAAATAAGTCACAAACTTATCGATTTTGTGTAATTGGGTTATTGAACTTAAAAGGTGTGCAATTAAATCATTAAACGGCCCGGATAAAATATGTGCAATTGAGATATTTGTTTTTTCAATTTTTCCCAGTAGAATCCGATCATATAACTTACATGGTATGTATTAAAAATCGTTCTTTCTTCTACCATATTAGTTGGGATGAAAGATTTAAATGTTTTGAACTTAAATTGCATTAAAAGAAATCATAAACATGTCCCAATTGCACATATTTTGTTTGCTTGATGGTTTGATTGCACATTTATTAAGTTCAATGATCCAATTGCACAAAAACAATAAGTTCAGTGACCTATTGACACTTGTTCCATTCCCCATATAAGTAAATTCTTTTCTCTTAAGTTATTGTAGAATTAAGTTATATTCAGTGACCTATTATTTTTTTTGATGGATATATTGAGCCCGAACTCAAGCTATGGAACGATTTGACCCGAGGCGAGGTGAATCGACCCGGACGGAATAGTTGAGACTAAGGCTGGCCATGAAAACTTCATCTCACGGGGAGTTCACTATGAGGCAGTCAGCAGGTCACGAGCTCTAAGCTCAAGGTCGCTGAGAGTATACATCAAGGGTTGAGAAGTCAGGCGAGACCAATGGGAGGATCTTGAGTGTTGGTTTTATATAGAGAGAATATAGGTATTTTATTGCTCAAAATTGCCTCTCTCTCTCCATATATGGAGAGTCTATTTATACATATCCTGGGCCTATTGTTTGAACTATGTTCATCCAAGTTTACTTTGAGCTTAAATAATTTCCGGATTAACTTCATTTGCTCGGTTATATTCGTGCTCTTAGTTTACTTAGCGAACTTACAACTTTAAGCCTATTAACCGAGACTTAGGGATTTTCTAATACATTTGGTATCATCCAAACTATTACAAACAAACTTGTTCCTAACAAGAAGTACCACAAAGTCCATCCCAAAAAATGCACTTCTTGATATTAGTTAGAAAAATATTTGAAATTTTGGTACAGGTGTCAAGCCATTTTGAACTCAATAATTTGGAATATGATTTACACACCCTTGAATGAGAGAGAGCGCTTTCTAGCAACACATTTATAATTCTCTTAGAAAATGTGGTGCTTATATACAAATGCAAAATCATTTCATTTTACTTTTCTAATATGCGCCAAAGGTCACTTAAAGCCTTTCTCATTCTTTTTTTTTTTTTTTTCTAACCTCACAAGTATACTTTGATAATCAATTTTCATTCACACATTATCCATTGTTAGTGTACAATATATTAACTTTTCGTCTCATTTAGAAGAACTTAAAATCACTTTGACCCGAATCAAATCGAAAGTTGGTCCCATATATATTTGTACAAAAAATTGACCACTCAAAATATCAATTTTACTAATATTTTCCAACAAATTCTATTAAAAACTCAGATTAATATGATTTTATACATTTTGTGAATATTAAAAATATTTAACAAGAGAAGTTTATTTCATTTTCCATTTTAATAATAGATACAGCAGGTAAAAAGACC
Source organism: Ipomoea batatas (assembly GCA_002525835.2). Classification (NCBI taxonomy): domain Eukaryota; kingdom Viridiplantae; phylum Streptophyta; class Magnoliopsida; order Solanales; family Convolvulaceae; genus Ipomoea; species Ipomoea batatas. Next base: position 29,852,863 of record CM008336.1, on the reverse strand, counting down.
TCATATGCTAGTTATGAAAGCAACAGTGAGGATTCTTTTTATTTATTACTCCCTCCGTCCCATTTTATGTGTCTGGTTCGGTTAACGATGCTTGACTGAAATTATTTTGAATTCGAATTTTCATAATATTAAGTTTAGTATTAATATACAAAATTTATATATTTAGAAACTACACTAAAAGTACTATTAAACACAAAAAATCAAATTTAAAAATAAGTAAAAATAAATAAAGAAAATAAACCAACAAGAAAAAGTTGGTTTGACCAATGAATAGTAAGTAGGACAGATAAAATGGGACAGAGGGAATAATTTATTTTGTCTGTAGCTCAATAATGGAATTGCACGATCCACTATGAATTTAACGATCAATAATTTTATCCACCATAAATAAAATATAAAATATTTTTTAAATTATATTTTTATGTAAATTTTGTGGGTTCGTTACAAATTTCTTTTGTTTTTTCTTTTTATTTTCAACCATTATATTGCTAAAGTGTATCACATGTTAGAAAGTTTAATATAAATTTATGGAGAATCACAACCAAATTAGATAGAGT